>CAOKZL010002568.1:0-183495 GCA_948472985.1 Iguana delicatissima | reverse complement strand
TTTTTTATTTTTTTATTTTTCTTTCTTTCTTCCTTTCTTTGATTTTTTTTAAATCTCTATTATTTCATACTTTTTTATGGTTGCTTAAATATTTTTTTCCTTTTCTTTTACATATCCATAGTGTTTTTAGTGTTTCTTGGAAAATATTAATAACAAATAATACCATGATTTTAATTTCCATTTTACCTACTGCAATGTGGTCCACAGTTCACTTATTGATCTGTTTTTTTCTGTAACTGTTATGCTCAGATGTCTGAAACTTGCAAGATAGAGAATGAGTTTTTATATTTCCTGGATCTTTACTTTTACCTTTCACAAGATGTTCACGTCTAATTTAGTTTAAGGTGCTTACTTTTTATGCCAGTGTGAGGCAGAAGGATTCAATGATCAGTTGTAAAATATGAGTTTTCTGTTGTTGTACAGACTGTAGCACCTGTGTATGAACTGATGACCACCCCCTGATTATTGATTAGGATCCCTTTTTGTAGCTGGAGTCTTTTTGCACTATACTGTTATAGTGATACTATTCTATTTTCAGCATGCTGTGGAATTCTGGGGTTTGTACTTTACTGAGGTTTATTCTGGCTAAGAATTCTAAATGCCCCCCCAACTGCAAACTGCAAAATGGAATAATAGCACTATAACAGTGTAGTGCGGAAACGCCCATAGTCTCTACTAGTAGCTAAGTTGTGACAGCAGGCAATAGGACACTTGCCTTATTTCCATACAGCTTGAATCCATTTTACTTAAGTGCCTTTGCAGATCCATGTTACAAGAAAGAAAGAAATTCTTTTCCAAACTATGTAATAATTTTCTCATTAATTGTGTCTGGGTTTGATTAGGGCATAATAGGATTGTGAAGGATTTTCTTTCACAAAAATGAACTGCCCTCTTGTGTCTTTAGAACCCTTTTTACACTGTGAAAGCGCATTTAAAAAAAATGACAGTAATACCCCTTATCTGCAAGGCACCCTCCCCAAGTGCAGTATTGCTGTATTTGCAATGCAGCTGCCCTAGTGGGTCTTGTGAAAGAAGAAAGCATCCACTGTTAAAGATTTTACTGTTTTTTATAATTCTGCACCACTTATTTATACAGCCAAGCTTATTAATACTGAATGACAATATCTTAATGCTATCCAGTGTTTGTAAGTGTTACCAGCTCAAGGAGCTCTGTCCACATATACAAGTTCAGTGTCCGTACAGCATACAAAAAGATGGAAAAAGAATAGTCTTTGTTAGTTAAGTGAGGTACCACCATAGATTTCAGCATTTAAAAGCATTCAGCAACCAGAAAGTCATTCAACAATCAGGAAGCCGGAATAACCTAAATACAATGAGCATACCAACAAAGGGCTGGGAAAGCTTCCTTTCCACATTTATCCGCAAATAATCACTTCCCTTTAGGAGGAAGAGTGAGACACACTCTTACAGTTAGGTTGTCCACAGCTTCCTGCTCTTCTCACAAATAAAGCTCTTGCTGACATATTACCAAACAATGTATCATGCCTGTCAAAATATCAATACCGCTAAAGATGCTTGAGGAGACGGTAAGATGTCAGTCACCTTTGTAACATCCCTGCTCCCCTCTTGTGCTCTGTGTCAACGACCGCAATGTCACTGGTTGGTAGTGACTGTGTTCCAGTCTGAGTGAACATTTGGCAGATTTTAAGCAAACTCTGGTTCAGTTGTGGATGATTTCCATTCTCTGGGCACTCAGATATGAAGATCTATCCAGATTTCGGTCATTTATGATCTCATTAAGGTAACAAGAATGTCTCTGGGAAATCCCATCTCTATTTAACACCAGCCTTTTTCAGGAGTACAGTAAATAGTATGAGCATTTTTCATGGGCAAAATGCCTCCAAAGACAGATTATAGAATTTAAGGCTTTGCAACTAATTGGATTTAAACTGTTTAAATTCTTTATGATTTGAACTTTGGTAGGATATCTTGTAAGAAGAACTAGAACATTTTGATCAAGATCTGGTGTATCTGTGGTCTGTAGACTCATTCTATGTCTTTGTCTGAGAGAAACAGATTTCATTTATTCATGGAATAAGCAGTGTAACCTTATCGCTATGTACTTCATTTTTCAAGACACTCCTGAAATGACTGTTTCAACCTATGATATTAGTTTTCTACATCATCAATTATCCTGTGATTTAAACACAAGTTCTTCTTTTTGGTTTTATTTTATAAACCATGTCTGGTATTGTAAAAGGTCACCAAAAATTGGTCCAGAACCTCCCACACAATCCATTTATGGTGTTCAAAACCTTCATTTCCACCTTCATACAGAAATGCACTAAAGAGGCCAGAGACTGCATTTGAAAAACTGAAAAGACTATAGGCATGGAAGTGGCAAGAATGCAAGTAGAAGAAACACCACCATATAATGAAAGCACTTTAACGAATGCAGGTGAGTTCTGACACATAACACAATTCAGGCTAAAGGAGGTAAAGCAAAAATAGCCAGTGAAGTCAAAATGAAAGCAAACTACTTTTCTATAAATTGCATTTTTATTTTATGCCCATGATCTTTATCAATTAATCCCAATATACTTTTAAGACATATTTTTTTAACCTAGAGCATAACACTATGCACTTTTACAATGTTATACTGAAGTGTAACTGCTGGTGTTGATATTACAGTTTAATACTTCCACTACAGTAAATCTGTAAGTCTAAACTCAAAAGACTTTCCCAGATTTGTTCTTCAAACTAAATTAACTTACCATTTATTACATTCCCATTATGGATCACAATCAATTAAGTACAAATCACAGGAGATTTAAATAATTACTTCTTCATATCTTTGTTCTAAATCTGGGACGGGCCTTAGAGGTCTTAGAGGCCAAAGAATTCCTTCATAATGTCACAAAAATAACCTCTAAGGGGTGTGCAGAGTAATTCTATCAAATATGGAGCTCCCAGACCTCAGTGTGGTCAAAAAAATTAACAACATTTTTTCACACACACACCCTGCCGAATGATAAAAATTGTCCTTTAGGAACCCTCGAAACAAGATAAGAATGTCCCCTTGTCCCTGAGAGAGCGTGTGGGGCCAAAAATGATTCATTTTTTTCAAGAACAGGTGTGTGTGGGGAGTTTCACCCTCCAAGGTCTCCTAAGAGACTAATACAACCCTTTAGGCTTTCATAGTTCCCCCACCCCTGTTCTAAACAAATGAAAAAGATAGCTAAATATCTGACAATAGAGCCAAGTATTTACAGTTATAACATAAAAATATTAATGTGGTTTTATTAACTTTTATATTATGGGTTATTTACTCAACTGTATATTAATTGAGTACATCCGTTAAGAGTATTTATAAAACGGCTACAATATCTTGAGAAAACAGAAAACATAGCTGGAAATTGCACAGCTTAAATCTTTGTAAAACATCAAGGTCAGTGTCCTCACAACAATATACAGTCATCCCTCCACATTTGCTAGAGTTAGGGGCACAGGACCCCTCTGAAAATGGAAAAACTATGAATAAATCTAGGCCCTCCCAAACCATATTTAACACACACAAAAGTATGATCAGCATATTCAACCCACCATAGATTCCTTTGAGGCATCAAAGTTCCTTCATCAGGCTGGATAGTGAATCTAAAATCTAAACTGAATCTGTGGTTTCCACTACACAGATTGAATTAATGGAGGATTTTGCTATTGCCTATCTCTTACATTCAACAGTGGGTTTTCTTCTTCAAGGGGGAATTATTGCCAGGTGTGTTTATGCACTGATGCGTGGGTGGGAAAACAATCCTCAGCATACTGAGAAGGGATCACCTTTGTAAGAGGAAAGCCTGTGCTTCCACTGATCCTTGATTCTTGACAGTGGCTTCTTTTCACCAAAGGTGGATTGCACCCAATAGGGGGAATTGATACTGGCTTGTGTATTTATGTGGGAGGGGAGGCACCTGGGGCCACTTTATGCTTGAGGTGGAAATGCATTTCTTAGACTCCATATAGCAGTTTGCCACTGGATTTTGGTAGGAGAGCTGAGAGACATGCCACTGAAATGTAATGGCAGCTATGTTTGCTCTTTGGAGGTACTGCAGAGCTGGGAGGGGGATCTAGAAGACTGTGTAAAGGGTCTGAGAGGCTGCAGAAGCCCATGAGTCAGCCTCTCTTACCACATTATTGATTTAGGTGCTGTTAGTATCGTAAATGAAACTATATTTCTGTTTTGTAGGAAAACTGGCATTATTGTTGTTGTTATCCTATCATTTTCTCAGTTTGGGACTCAGGGCAGCTTACAACAGTTTAAACAAACAAACTCCTTCTTTGGAGGTTTTTAAGCAGAGGCTGGATGGCCATCTGTCGGGAGTGCTTTGAGAGTGTTCCTGTATGGCAGGGGGTTGGACCGGATGGCCCGTGTGGTCTTTTCCAGCTCTACATTTCTATGATTCTATGAAAAATACCAGATGAAGACTTTTTTTAAAAAAAAAAAGTCTTAACCAACTTTCAGAAAGCTAATGACAACTCGCATCCTTTGGAAGGGCATTCCAGAGCCCAGGTACAGACACACATGCACCCATAAATCACCTTTACGTCATATACATTTTTCTTAAATGAAGACTAATTTGTGGGGGGGTTTTAAAACAAAGGAATTTCATTTCACACTACCTTCAGTGCATTAAGAGATTAATAATGTAATGTTCTTGTAACAAAACAAAGTGGTAGCTATGCAGTTGGGCCACTGCTTAGTTCAATATAAACACCAAAGTGGATGTATGTTAACTTCTCTGTCACTGACTTTTCTCTTCACCGTGTGTCATTACATAGCTTCCAACCCAATACTCACAGACTAACCTCCAACATCTAATCCTTGATTGGCTCCCCACAACTCAAGATTCACACCATACATCTCCAAACTGGTTCTCAGAAAGTGATCCAAACAAATCTGTACTATATAAGTAGCTTTTTGCATACCAACTATGGCAATAAGTTTGTTCTGGGTTCTCACAAGTTTTTTCTAATTGCAGTAGTAAATGTGACCCTCCCTCCCGTGTACCTTGCTTAATGGATAACTTTTACACTTTATCCCAGTCGAAGTCCTATTTCTAATGTCACAAGATACACTAGGTTGGGTAACTCCAGTTGGTTCTGGACTGCAGTACCCATAATCTTTCAATTAGCTATGTTGACTTTCACTAATGGGAATTGTAATACAAGAATATCTGAAAGGCCATACATTCTCTCTGTTGAATGTGACTGCATCAAGGTTATTAAAACAAATCTGCAGTAAATGAAGCAAGCAATAAAACTATTCTTCTGCCTGAAATCTGCTCAGCATGTCAAATATATAGAAATATATAACAGAATGCAACACAAAAGTACACTCTTCACACCATTTTGATGTAAAGAATGTATAAAAGATATTTCCATGCTGTAATTCATTTATGATTTAACCAATGTATTTAGATATCTAACAGCTCAAAAGAAATTACTTCTCAATAAAACGCATTTCCCAAAGGTCATTTTATTAGTGAGACAGATAATTGGCATTGCTGCAATAACAAACTAGAGTGTTGTGCAGTGAGAAGTGACATCAACATCACAAATCTCTTTTTGGAATGGAAACACTCCTTAATTCATGAACAAAATAGTGTTTATTTATAGTGCAGTAAGTTAAAGTATAGCTGCAAGTCCAATGGTCAAATACTGGTTCTAAGTCATGTTCTGAATAAAAATATATAGAGTATTAAAGAAAATTTCCCAAAAGAAGTAGAAGGATGGTTATAATTTAAACCTGAACATTTTCATGCTGTTGAGTAAAAGCTTTTATTTTATTTGTCAAACAGATTAAAATTCTTTAATAAAAGGTAAGAACTATAACACTTACTTTTACCTTTGCCAAATCTAATTAGAAAACTTAATGAACCAAATAATCTAGTTAATTCCTTTTTAAAAAAAAAAAAAGGTTTACAACGCTACTTTCAAAAAAAATAGCTCCAGTAAAAGCACTGTCTAAGGAAAATCATTGGAGACATGTGCATATCAAAATATTTAAGCAACACATTTGTGGACTCGGAAAATACAGAGAACTAGAATAATGATGTTTAGTGTGCCTCCAAAAGCACAAAAGAATCAGATTCAAACCAAGCACAGATTCCTCTATAGAGACATATTGCTTGCTAAAGGATTTGACATGAAGGAACATTAGGTTTATGCTTTCCCATCAGACAGATCACCAACCAGTCAGCTTTGTAACATATTGTACACATTATCAAGAAATGTTGGTGCAATTATCAAAAGGCATTAATGAGTAGTACTATAGAGGCTACAGACATTTAGTCTGGCTGAATGCCAAATAACGCAGCTATTAGCATAGCACTCCCCCCCCCTTACAGGACTACAGAAAGACTGACCCCATGGGAAACAATATTAACCCTTCCTGAAGTTTAATTGCTTTAATAATATCAGGATAGACTTATAGATAAACAATCTTTGAGATGGCTTGGCAGAAATAAAAGATGCATGTTTTGAAAATGTAAAACAAAACAAATGCACTGCTATCTTGTTATGATAACAGAAATGACAACTAATACTGAATTAAGAGTGCCTCTAGATACAATCACCACATTTTTTTCAGATGCCAAAGCTTCCAAACAATAACTACATACAAAATAAACCTATATTTCCTGTTTTCAAGAAAAGTTGGCTCTGCACAATACTGGTTCACTGCTCTATTCAACATCAGAAAGTAATTCCCCCAGTTTATCCAGAATAGCGTCTCAAACAATTTCTTTTAATGACTATGACACTGATTTTTCTTATTTTCCAGGCAAATAGCTCATATAAAGTATGCATGGTTGGATCAGCCTTTAGTTTGTACATCTGGGAACAGCAGCCTGAATGCATCCTAACACCAGGCTCACCTCATAAGGAAAATAAGACCTTTGATTCCTGCAAGGGCGGGGGGAGAATAGGAGACACTGGTACTGTTAAAAGTTGTTAGATGTTGGTGATATAAAGATATTTCATCTGAAACCTGTAACACCAATCAGCTTTAAGAATCTGTATGGTAGCTATTTGTATCACTTAAACATTATGACAACAATGCAGAAATTTCCTGAATTATAATAGAATGAAGATGTTTTAGCACAGCACTCAGTGAAACTTATAAATGTTTCTCATTAGCTACAAAACTATGAAAGCTGAACTTCTGACCTAGTATCCAAATGTTAGGTTGCATGAAACTATAGTTGCAGAATGTTATTATGCCATCAAACTTTTGTATGCTCAAAGGAACAACTGGGAATATTAAGAACATTACTGTTGTTAAGCCCAGGACAAACAAAAGCCAAACAAAAAATGGCCATGTGAGATACAGCTATGAAACAGGTTTTCATGCCTTAGGGAAAACAGCGGTTAATACTATTCTAATCCATTAAAAACTCCAGTGATTTTCTTATGAATAAAGAACTTTCTTTATCAGCTTTTTTAAAATCGAATGAACACTTCTTTTCTTTTATCATCAGTTTTTGTTCACAATGCTATTACTACAAAAAAATACCAATTAAGTCAACAAAGTCTCAATGCCAAATTAAAACAAAAGGAACAATTGCATACACAGTGTCTGGAATTTTCTCTTATCTCACTTCCTCAGATATAAAACATGTTTTTCACTAATGCATATAGTAATGGAATGGCTCATGTGCATATTTCAAGTAGCTTACAAAAAGTATTGGCTATAAGCAACAGGATGTAAAGCTTCCTTTCCCACAAGGTCATGTATTCTCAGGACTAGACAGAAGCCAAACAAGAATGTTATTTACAACTACTTTTTGTATCTTTGTGACAGGCTGAGCAATTTTTATTTAAGCTACAGAGGAATACCTATCCACAATTTTTTGTGTGTGTGAGCATGGGAATTCTGACACAATCCAGAGAAACTATTGCTTCACAAGTACAGACCTCCATAAACAATTGTATCCTTCTTATGTTCACTGCTGTCGCTTACAGTGCCATGAAAAACACTTGTTATTAACTGCCCTCAAGTCAGCTTTGACTTACTGTGGTGAGCCTATGAATGAAATCTCCAAGACACTCTGTGACCAACAGTTCTGCTTAGATCCTGCAAACTCATCGCTGTGGCTTCCTTGACTGAGTCTATCTACCTGTAATGCAGTTGTCTCTTTTCCTACTGCCTTCCACTTTACCAAGCATTATCAGCTTTTCTAATGAGTCATGTCGTCTCATGATGGTCAAAGTACAACAGCCTCAGTTTGGTCATTCTGGCTTCTAAAGAGAGTTCAGGCTTGATTTGCTCCATTTACTTGTCTTTCTGGGAGTGAATAGTATCTCCGAAATTCTCTGGCTTCCAGGGGAAGATCCTGGCACAAACCCTGATGCCAACTCTGCCTACACATCTATAGAAACATCATCACAGGGCCTAGTCATATAATTCACAACATCAGATATACTTTCACTTGCTTTTCCTCTAATGCAGTGGTTCTCAACCTGTGGGTCCCCAGATGTTCATGGACTTCAGCTCCCAGAAGCCCTGAGCATTGACCATAGTGGCTGGGGCTTCTGGGAGCTGAAGTCCACGAACATCTGGGGACCCACAGGTTGAGAACCACTGCTCTAATGCGATATATGTCATCTGTCAACAATGCCCTTCAGCACTCTGCATTGGGCAAATAGGTAAGTTTCTGCACCAGAAGATAAATGGACACACTGGAATGAGACTATACAGAAACCAGTTGCAGATCACTTCACTCTTTCTGGACATTCCATCTTGGACCTCAGGATGGCAGTCTTTGAATTAAAAAAAAAAAAAACTTCGAAGACAGCCTGGAAAGAGAAACAGCAGAATTGAGATGTACAGTATCCCCTCAACTTTTGCTAGGGTTCAGGGTGCAAAACCCTCACAAAAGTTAAAAAAAATGAATAACTGCCCCCAGTGAGTGATCCCCCCTCAATCCTCCTGCCTTCTTTCTGCAGCCAGCCAGGTAGAAAGGCAGGTCAGTTCAGGGGGAAAACATCCTCCTCTCTACTCTCCTGCCTGACCTCCCACATGCCAGTGCAGAGAAAGGCAGGGGAGGGGAGGGGAGGAGACAGGAGCTCTTTTTCCCTGCACTCTCCTACCTGCTGCTGCCAGCACAGCCTTCCTTCCTCCTGCATGCCTATGTGGGTGAGGGTCAGAAGAGTGGAAGCGAGGGAAGGTATCTTCCCTTGCACCCTCCCACCTGCTGCACCACCATGGGCTTCTTTCTTGCTGTGTGCCTGCATGGGCGAGGGGCAGGAGAATGGAGGGGAGGGGAGGGGAGGTTTTTCCTCTCCCTGCACTCTCCTGACTGCCGCTGCCAGTGTTTCCCTCCTTCTCTCTGTACGTGGGCAGGGGGCAGGAGAGTGGAGGGGAGGGGAGGGGAGGTCTTTCCCCCTGCACTCTCCTGTCTGCCGCTGCCGGCATGGGCTTCCTTCTTGCAGCATGCCTGCGTGGTGACAGGCTGGAGAGTTAAGGGGGAAAGTCTTGTGTGCCCACAAACTTTTCCCCCTCCCATTCACTTGTCTTTTGCCAAGGTAGTGCATATGGGCAAAAGGCCAGCGAACGGGAGGGAAAGAATGGGGAGTGGGGGAAGAAGGCAAATGGACACCTCACGAATAATCAAATCTACAAAGGTCTAACTCATGCATGTGCGGGGATTGTATCCACAAACTCTAGCCCATTGATAGTGGGTTGAACAGAGATAATAGTTTCCTGGCACACTACACATATTATACATATTACATATTAACACTAATTAATACCCCAGCTTCAAGAGGGTTCTCTTTTCCATTTTATTACAACTTCTTTCTGATTACAAACCAGCATCATATTACATTCCAAGAACTCCTCCATCTTGGCTTTAGGCAATATCATTCCTCCCAACTTCATCCAATAACAACCTTAATTAAGACTGAACTTGTCACCTCATTACCATACTTCACATAATGTTAAAATGCAGCTTTGCTGACTCCCTTGCAGACTGGAAACTATTTTGTTTCTCCATATTTAGTCCTGATAGTGGTTACACATCAGGACATTAAAATGTTGTGGAACTCTCTTCTCTCTGACAGCAATCCAT
Organism: Iguana delicatissima; assembly: GCA_948472985.1. Classification (NCBI taxonomy): domain Eukaryota; kingdom Metazoa; phylum Chordata; class Lepidosauria; order Squamata; family Iguanidae; genus Iguana; species Iguana delicatissima. Next base: position 173,407 of record CAOKZL010002568.1, on the reverse strand, counting down.
AGCTTTTCATGATATACAGGACAGTCACTTAGAGAACTAAATTGGCAAGGTTAAATTGTGGTTGTTACTCAAGTGAAAACAAAGAAACCAGGCCAGGGAAAACAAATCACCTACAATCAAGTTCAACAATCCTAGAATTTGGTTTAAGGAAATAACACTACCCCAGCTGGAGGCATACCTTGGACAGAGGTCTAACTGAGCATAGGGAGACTGTTAGATATTAGAATATTGAAGTGAAATAGTGCAGAGCCATCTCTGAAAAAAATTTCAGGGAAAAAAGCAGCCATAAAGGAACTTCATTAAAAAAACAGTAATATACATATTCCTGATTTACTGGTTTAAATTTTTGATTTACTTACTACTGCCTTGCCCATACTAGAACCTTAAAATCTAAAATCAAACAGTTCAATATCCCTCTTCTCCATACTTCGGGAAAACTCTGGCAAGTTTCTTTTTAGAAAAACACCCCATATCGCAGCTGGAGTGTGGATTCTAGGCCTGGGGATTCTAGAAGGTACAGTCCAAAAAGCTAACTTTTCCAAGATGTGCACTCTGGTATTAGTAAAGCAGCACAGCCAAGGCAAGCAATTGTGTATTTTCTGATAAAAACACACAAATTGCGCCATTTAGTAAATTATGGTCATTTGCAGATATTAAGGTTTCTAATAGTGTACGTTTCTAAAACTTCTTTAAAATTGACATTAACTTTAAAATTCCTGCAACAGGAAATACTTTTATTTTTAACTTCCTGTCTGGTTGCTAGCATTTTCAGATCTGAAAAAGCAATCATTAGAGTGATAAAAGTGAGAATACTTTTGAGATTTCTACTAGTTGTCATAAGAGTTATAGGTCAATGCATATGATAACACCAGGATAAGGATGGCTGATCTAAGCAAAATTCACTAGTATGCATTTTCCTTTCAGAAACAAAAACATAAAAAAATATACTTATGAATTATCACCCATAAACAAAATTAAACAAATAGCCAAAGCACGCTTTTGTGAGTTCTAGGTTTCAGCTGATGATGGTCATAGCTTCCATCATCATGGTAGACAACCTAGGAAACCCAGCTTCCATTGCTGCACTGTGTCACAATTTTGCTCATTTCATAGTGAACTGTCCATTTAGGATGTTCTAAGCGTTTATCTACATAATGACTCAAAGGTGCCAGGAAAGACAGTCCTAAACTTGGATAAGTTAGTTTAAAGACTACAACTTTCAGAATCCCACAATACCCCTGCTGGTTGGTGGGATTCTGGGAGATACAGTCCAAAAGTAACATACATACATTTATTTATTTATTTTCTCCTACAAATGGAACACAAAGCAGCTTCGAGAAAATAATCTCAATACAATAAGAACAGTGAGATTGAAGGTGCATTTCAAAAACACAATAGTAAAAGGAAAATTTAGCACTTTTACAGTTAAAAGTACATTGAGCAAGCATGATCAGTTTGCAACGGTCTGCCTGAATAAAGAGATTTTTGTAATTTGGAGGGCGGGGGGACAGAGAGCAGTGAGCCTACCATCCCTCAGTACATAGTTCATATCCTAGGAATGGTCACTGTGAAATCCTTCTATTGAGTCCACAGTACACATGCCTCAGAAGATGAAGGGACCCAAAGGGGAGCTTTCTCTAAAGAACTCAAAGTCAGGACAGGCATGTATGGGAAAACACAGTCCTTCAGAAAGCCTGAATCAAAACTGTATATGGGATTATAGGTCATAACCAGCACTTCAATTGTGCCCAGAAACAAAAGCTTTTCCAAACTCTGGGAAAAATATGCTCAAATGTATATGAACATGTATTCTGCTTAAGCATACTCTAGGAAAAGTACAGTGTCAGAAATGTATGTGAGATCAAAAATAAGAAAAATCCATGGGGTGAGCCCTATAGCCAAATAGCCCAAGTTTCTGTCCTATGAAATGTACGCTTTTTGTGATCCATTCTACTACTGTAAAGTCAAGACAGGTAAAAAAAATTTTAAAAAAAGAAGCAAATATGCCCAGTTCTTAGAACCTGTTTCAGAGGTAAGTCCAAAAGCACTACCTGTCTATAAACAATTTTCTTGACTGCCTAGCTTAATATTCTGTATTCATAATTTTATCATACAGAAAACCAAAAGGAAAAGTGGGAGAAACCTTTCTTTACAACATATCCCTCATAATTTACTTGAGCAACTTAGCTCTTGTCCAGAGAGGCTAACTAGAAGCCTGTCCTAGCAACTGAATCATTAAATGAAGTTGCTGTTCATTCTTAGCCCCAAAATTATTGATAGTCCAAGAAAGGTATTTATTCAGGCTCAACTTCAATATGTAACATTTTGGAAGAAACATTCTAATACTTGGCTTTGTCTGTTACTTAAATGTAATAGATCCTTTCTTCTGTTCAGCCTGAAGATTTCCAGAATGGTATACATGCTTTAAAATTAAAATATAAATCACCAAAACTAACATCATAAAAGTCAGAATAAAATGCAATAGACTAAAAATTCTACAAATTTCACATAATCAACAGGCTCGGCAACTTTTTTTAAAGAAATGTTGACCTAGTATTGAAAGGACATTAAATTTAATGTCAGGTGTTCTGGAGAGGACATTCTAGAATTGGGATTCCAGTATGAAAAAAAAAATTACCCTGTCTGACTTTCCTAAACTAACAGAGTGCCTCCAAAGACTTAATATTTAGGCAGGCTCACGTGAGAGCAGCCGATCTTTAAGGCAAGGCTTTCCAAATGGTGTGCCATGACACATTAGTGTGTTGCCTGAAGTGTGCAAGTGTGTTGCCTACAATCTTGGAAATGTATGTTATTATTTATAAATCATATATATTTAAAAATGTATGAAATGTTTTCATGAGATATGTTGTATCCCCATACATGTCATTATTACAATTTATGTATGTGTCTGTATCTCTTATAAGGGGTTAGTTTAACCTCCAGTTTGCTAGTAAAACTGAATTACTGTGTCACAAAATGATGCATGTCTAAAAAAGGGTGTCACCAACATGAAAAGTTTGGAAAGCTCTGCTTTAAGGTGTACGAATCCCAAAAACTTCAGCTTAGAAACATTTTTATACTTACCCAAAGAAGACTTCAGAACCAGCATGGTATAGGGGTTTGACCATTGGACTATGACTTTGGAGACCAGGGTTTATATCCCCACTCAGACACGGAAACCCACTGGATGACTGTGGGCAAGTCACACGGCCTCAGCTTCAGAGAGAGGTAAAGGCAAACCCCTTCTTTACAAGAATACTCTGTGATACCTTCCCCCTAGGGTCACCATAAATCAGAAACCATAGCAACAACAAAGAACATGTCACAGACAGCCCCACATATGACACACAATCTCAAATTTACAAAAGACACCAGTTAGGTAACCTAACTGATAGGGTTACCTCTTTCTAGGAAGGATCATAGCCAGCATGTCAGCCTTTGCAGGTGGTGGTGTGCTCCACAGAAATCAATTTGGCCTCTGAATAAAACTAGATCTGAAAGTACCCCCAAGAGATGGATCTGATCCTCTATAAGGAACACAATATCATCCAGAAAAGGTGCCCATGGTGCTCAACAGTTGCCCAAAGACCCCTTTTTCTCTACTAGCCTGTCAGCAAGTGATGAAAGAAGTGGAAAGAGTGGCAGACCTGGATTATATAACCACTCAGTCTGCTTCCTCCTTTCCTGTGTTGTAATGGTTTTTCTGTGGCTGGGACCCTCCGGGATTTGCTTGGGGAATCAAAAATGCCAAACACACACACACACACACACTCTAAGAAACAGAAGTGGCCAGAAGTCTTTTTCTGGGAGTTTTTAAAAGATATTAAAAAGGGGATCTATTTCATCTGCTTCTCCTGGAAGCTTCCAGGAAAGGGATTTCACTCTTTATTTCTGCCAGAAAAAGGGAAGTCCATGGAACCTGCAGAGTTTTAGCACCACAAAAATTTTCTTACTACTTTCTTAGACATTTTATAAAAAAAATGTATGTGCAAGGTACGGGACAATTTGTAAGATATATATCGCCAAATACAATAAATATAATAAGATGCAATAACATTTTTTTAAAAAAAGCCAAAAATCCAAGGGAACAGCAACAGATAAATTTAAGCATAATTGCAGGGTAAACGTAATTTCCATTCAAATGAAAACCTAGTAAATACATTTTCAAAATTCAACTACAGACTAATAAAGAGGGTGCAGAACCGATCATTCTAAGAAGGGTATATGGCAGAACGCAACCCAAATAGCCCTGTCCCACACTGAGCCAGGGCTACTTCAAAAGGGAACAAGATGTGGAATAACAAGGGTTTTTTTTCCCCCAATGTTATTTTAACTTGCATTTTTAAGGCACATTGATATACTTCACTGAATGGTAGGTTGTAATTTTTAACAACCAATATTGTCATCGAATTAATGCTGTCCTCCTCAGTGATTTAGTGATTTAGGGGTTTACTCTTTCAAAAGGTAAAGAAGTTAAGTAGAAGCCTGCTTTAAAATCAGCAAGTTCTATTGTTCTCAAAAAATTTTAAATACTACACTCTTATCATTTCTACCACATTTTATGCTACTTCAAGCCTTCTAGGCAGCTTCAAGAAGAACACATTACAACAGTCAAGTCTGAAGAACATAAAGGCACAAATGGCAATAGCTAGATCATTTGAAGTGTTCAACCATCTCACCAGACAGTGTTTTATCCACAAAGAGTTTTCTATAGAAAGTGTTTTTTATACAACAGCCTTTTCTACAGAAAGTGGATGGAGACACCAGTACAGATGGAGAAAGCAGACAGAAAACTGCAATTGTATAAACTCTCTGGGTCTGTATCCTAGCAGATACTAGATATGAATACACACAGGTACATCAATTGATACATGAAAATAGATCAACTGTGTCAATTTTTCTCATTTATCACAGTTTAATTAACTGATAAAAGCCAAAAATAGTATCTCAGTATCACATTCAGAAGTAAAACAACCCACACAGAACTAGGAATTCAACAATGCCTACAAATGCTGGATGTACACATTTCAGAATTTTATCCAAAATCAAGTACTTAGAAACTGGAAGATCAATAGTTAGAAAGTAATGAGATGGCTTCTTAAGCAGGGCACAAATAACTTTAGATTTAAGCCTCACATTGTGATAGTACCATATTTTCCATTAGACTGGTTTCAGAGATCCAACTTAATAAGGTACTCTGACACTAACACTTTGCCCTAAATCCATCATTTAAACACAACCTTCATGTAAAAGGACTAGATCTGAAGGGTTCACTCAGAACCACTTAGTTTAATTAAGGGAGCACGTTCTTTTTGGTTACCAGTGTCTTTAGATAACACAGGGCAACTCAGTGGTTATAGAACAAACTGTATCCTATATTGTAGTAACATTAGAAATAAAGTATTTTGTCACAATTCATGTAAAATACAGTGTTGTTACATTAACCAGTTCAAACTTCTGACAGTCTATGCCAATAACTCCCACTCTTAGACGTCAGTTCTCTGTGTCTTTTCCTCAGCTACTTAAACACAACCCAGCCACCCTCTCTGGCCACAAACTCACTAAAAGCTCTCTCTGCAAATGGACTCTGTCTTATATATATAATTCTTCTCATTCATAAGCCCCTCCCAAACAAAATTGTGTTGGATTTCACTCTTAAGGTATTACTCCTGTTGCCTAGCAACCCGCTATCAAGTTGCACTTGCATTCCAAATAGCTGACCCCCAAAGCAACTTGGTCACACACATCTTATTCTGGACAGTTATGGATCTAATTAAGAAGTGGGTGTCTTTCCAACAGCACCATCCATAAGAAAGGCTGATGCCTATCACTGCTGCTCTGTTGCATCAGCATTTTGATCAAGATGAAAAAGTCATAGACCTCAGGTCCATTCATCACACAGGACAGTTTCACAGAATAACATGACATCTCATATAGATGTACCAGGAAAGTAAGTTTTCTTTGCCATCTACAACGCCATAGCACCCTCCTTAAAAGAGATGCTCTTATGGTCTGTCTGCTTCAACAAAGGTGCAGCTTGTATTTACCTGCACTTCTACTTCACACACTTGTGTGACAGAGTCTACAAAAGCACCTCTTGCAATTCCAAGACACAGTTGTATTAGTACTGTTTTTTCCATATGCAACTGCTGCTTTTTAAGACATTAATAGATACAACAAAATTAGGAAAAGGATCATAAGCCACATCCCAGTCCATAATAGTATAATCTTGGAAGAAGGAGGAGGAGTTTAGAAAGTCACATGTACTTTATAACTTATATTTATACTTCCAGCCCACTTCACAAACCACAGTATAGTGCTATATGGAAGACAGATGTGGAAATACCCCCCACCTTTTCAGCAAAGAACCCTTTAAAAGATTTCAAACAATTAAATATGTTCTTTTGGAAGGCACCTCAAAACTGAAAGGACTTTCCCTCAAAAATGAAGCCCAAAAGGAGGATATGAGTGACATGCCTTCACTGTGGGTTGCAAAAATGGCAGCCACAACCCTCCAGAACTCAAAAAAAAAAAAAATGTTGAAAAGTGACAGTTTTGGTCTTTTGGATCCTGAGTGTGTCCATCTCTATTTTGTAGATTTCAAGCCACTGCACTTGAACAAACAAAATGGATCAGTACATAGAAAACTGCAGCCAGCCAGCTCCTCAAAATTGTATAAGTAGTCTGGAAAAAAACAGAACACTGAAGGAGATAAAGCATCAGGACAACTGGTTGGGGGTATATTATGCACCATTCAAATGAGCCATATGCACCAGCACTGACTTAAAAAGCCCTGCTGTAGATCAACACCTACTGAAACAAGGAGGATGTCTGAACTAGTCCATCCCCTACAACACACTCAATTCATGCTCCCTTCCAAAATGAAAGAAAGGTATAAAGCATCCTTAAGCCTTCTAGTTCATCAGAGCTAACCTCAACTACTTTGTTTCAACATATAAAATTAACTGCTGGACAATTGGTTCTACAGAGAGGAGAATTTACATTTGAAGTAACTTCATAGGATGTAAAAAAATTTCTTATGAAGGGTTACAGAGATTTAACAATGCTTACAGTATATACAAGTAATTGACAGACCAATGTGGAGGTGCTTCTTAACAAGATACCATTTGTAACTTTTAGGCATTGTGAAGTCAACATATTTACTCACAAGTTATAAGTGTAAATTAATGATTATGTCCTTTTCTTTTGCTAGGAGTTCAGTAACAGCAGGATATATAGAATATAATTCAACAGGAAAGAATACTAATGTACTTAAGACATACTGAGATAGTTTTTCCTCTTACTTTCCTTAGTTACACAGAAAATTAACAAAATGATGTTATGTTATAGTTTTACAGAGCAAGTGTTTAGTTTATCCTGAAACACAGAAGTGTATTTTACAATTAAAGTTTATTTGCTTTGGTTAAGCACTATATCCACTAAAAATGGAAGAACTTACTTCTCTTAAAGTCATGTTTTCAATAAATCTATTAATACTTCTAAAACAGTAAGATTAAAATAATCCCACTGATTTAGGACACATGAATTCAAAATCAGACTATGAACTATTCTTTTGTCTGACAGTTCTAATGAAAACAAAGGAAACTGTATTGTTTTTAAAATTCTCCCCAGAGAAAAAGCCATTTCATCAAAATGCCTCAGATGGCTTAAATTATCAAGCACTGATGTTCTTTGAGATGATTTTGTGTCTGAAAATTGCCACACTTCATACCATAGTTTGAAAGCATCCTTCAGGAGGGACTTACATCTGTAAGTTGAGAAGTTTGAAGACTTCCAGCAAACTATACATGCGAAGAAGCTACACTGACTATAATATAAAAGCTCTTTGTCTTACAACAAAACAATATGATTTCATAGGAAGCACTGGAAAGGAAGTTTAAGCAAAGATGAATGACCCAGGGAACATTATTTCCTTAACAGAGCACAAAGAAGTTTGAAAGCCATACTACATTCTATCGTTCACTGTGAAAAACATTTTTTACATCAAAACAGTTCATATAAATACTGAGTAATGTGTTTAGTTAATTAACTTGGCAGAATTAATAGTTTAAAAAGAAAAATAATTGTGGCATTCACAAGTCCAGGCAACAAAAGGCACAATATGCCTGTACATATAACATAGAACACATGTGCTGTAAGTATTCTAAAGTTATTTCCTTGAAAAACGTTCAAATACATCCATAATTTTGCTAACATTCCCAGAAAATTAGGTCCCACTAGACCAATTTCCCCCATTTTAACGAAAAAAATTGAACACCTGTACGTGAAATAAATCACACTGTATCATAACTATGTGCCTCATTTTAAAAGAAATATTACTGTTAGCTTCACAAACTTGCAAGGAAAAAACACAGTACCTAGAATTTTTATTTAATATTGAGAACCACCACTATCAACATCTGCCCATATTTACCTGAATGCTTAATGTTTCCATGCTTAGGATTCTTTTTGAAAATGCCTTTATAAAATCAGTCAATGTTCTATTAGTAAACTTGGATAATTATTACACTGCAAGATCTCTAGCGTCAGCCTATTTTTTAAAATCCATCTTCTTTGTGTAAGAGCTTATTATTTAACTTCTCCTAGAGAAGGGGAAAAGGCAGTTTTCTGACAAGGAATCCTCCTCTGTTGAGCCATCTATCATGCTATACTTGGGTGAAAACAATCATCACTTTAAAATTGTCCCTACATTTTTGCACAGTACATGAATGCAAACCAAACTTTTACAACAATAATCTTTCACTGAAAAAAACACAACTCATGAACTGTGCATCTTACCTGAAGCCCTCGCCTCCTCAGAATGCTGGACTCATCCATTGCTTCCCTCATTCCTTCTATAACAATATAGCCATGCTGTACTACCTCAGACTTCAGCACACTTATTCAGATCCTAGCAGCTGCTGAACACTTACATCACAGTTTATCTGATTGGAGTGGAAGAGTCAGCTGACTTTGGTCAGTTATTCACTCAGCAACTTCTGAGATCATGCTTGCTTGCCGTACTGTGTTACAAAGCAGCAAGTGGGTTTCAGACACCTAGCACATTTATCTAGGCAGGAGTTGATATTTGAGGGAGGAAATCCTGCGAGAGCACTCTTGTGCTCAAAAACAATAACCCCAGCATCTTGTGCTCACAGCAAACTGTTTTAAGCACGGACTTCAAGTCAAGGCTTTGAGAGGAAGCTGTAAGGTCAAAGTGTCTGAATTAATCAGCAGGGACACCTAAAGTGAAGGCAAAAGCCAGGCGTAATTGTAAAAAAAACACTGAAGCATAGCTGGTCACTGAAGCAACACAACAAGGTCTGGCTCTCATCGTTTCGATGACATCAAAGAAAACAAAATGCAGAACGTGAGAGCTGCAGAGACTGACTTCTAGTCATCATTGGTACCTATTCTAACAATCTGAATGGCTATTTGTTTTACTGCCTATAAATACTGAACCATTTAAAATGTTAACATTCATAATATTAATATTTGATAAAATACAGTTATTAGTTATACAGGTAACCTATGCTCAGAAGATGAAGAAGCAGATAGAAAAAGTATTTCCCTTATCATGCATAATTTCACACTCTATTTCCACTTGTTTACTCTCATCATTTTCATTTTACTCCAGTTCAAGATAGGAAGCTGAATATTTTTATTGCTTGTCGATTGCCACAGCAAGAGTGTGACACAGCAGCATCTCACAAGATTTTTTTCTGCATTCAAATATCTGAATTTCAATAGAGGAGACACTGCGGGCTAAATGTCAAAGAAGGGAAAAGGAAACCAACTTGCCTCCTAATCACAACCACATCCTTTTGAGTGCATGATTTCTGTACAAATGAATTTCAAAAAGAAAGAGAAACCTATTTGATTTGCCTTATCAGTACAGCTGAGGTTAACCCAATTATTGATTTTTTTGAAGCTGTCATCAGGCTATTAGGCTTGATATCAATTGATTACACTGTGTCATTAAAAATTGCTTAGGGATTTAAGAGTCTATCCACCAAGTAAATCGATTGCATTTTATGCTTCAAAAATGGGCTCTGCATCTCCTTTTAGAATTACAGAACAAATTCTAGCACACAGAAATCTAAATCACCACTAACAGAAAATCTCTTCAAATATACTAACGAGTTGTCATAAGATCACTAAGATCACTCTTCTGACAGCATTCCAAGAGCCACTTCACATATTATTCTCCTTATACAAATAGTAAAATGTTGGGGGCGGGGGAGAGAACATAAATCTTTATCAGGCATAGGGTAAAGCACTGAGTAAAATCCAACAAGGCATCCCCCTTTCTCCTCTCCACTACATTCCCCGGCATGCAGCCAAAATCTTCTCTGGGTAGTTATCAGCCTCACTCCCGGAACAAAAGTTGAGACCATGAAGTGCTGCAGAGGAGTGATAACTGCTTCTGTCCCCTATAAGGGGGAATATTTTACTCTGGCCCTCTGTGAGAAGGACTAGAGGAAACAATTCATAGTATATTTTCAGTCCGGTGCACCTACCAAGATGTGTACTGGTTCATACTGCATATATGGACCAAAAATTAGAAATAACTATGAAATGAAACTGAAGAACAGCCTCAAGAAAGGGAATTGTAAGTGGCTTTCCCGATATGCACATGAAAAAGACATAAAGTTATTTTTAATAAATTAATACACATGCTTACACAGCAGATATCACTATACTAGCACCAAACTCAAGAGCCTTTGAGAGAAAGGGGACTTTGCCAAATATTACCAAATGCAAAGTATGGAATAGAGAAAATATATGAGAGTAAGGTTATGACATAATAGACAATTATCAGAACTCCTAGTTATCAAAATCAGATTTCCAGAACAGACAACCTAGTGGAATAAGACCCTCAGGACAGAATGAAGAAAAAAAAGCAGAAATACCTTCTATTGCCATGGCTAGACGTGAAACAGTTAGGAGGATCTATAATCAGTTGACAGCCTGAACCCAGGAAGCACTTACCAATGTCTGCTCTCCATTCTAGAGAGAAGTAACTAATGGGGTGCCTCAGGTTTTAGCATCTTTATAAAGGATGAAGAGCAACCATTAATTTATGTTTGTCACTCTAAGAGTTGCAGCCTGACAATTTTCCTGAAAGCAAATGGTCTAGGGTCAATCCATTATGACCTAGTATATTTTCAGATAAGTATATCTAGAAAAATTATTCCCTTTAATTTTGGTTCTTTAAGTGGCCATTGATGGAGTCATATATAATGTATTTTTGCTTTCAAACCTAGAGCTAGACTTTCATTTTGGAGAGGACCTCACCTGCTGTCCCCATGCACGTGCTGAAAGAAACAAGGGTCCCACTTTCTCACTCTGTTTGCAACAGTCCTCACACAGCAGCTTTTAAAGCAGGCAAAACTAGCAGCTTCAGCGAAGTGTACAGAGGTGGTTACTCAAACACTCATAATCACAGTTAACATCCTGCTTTTCTTTTTCATGGCCTGTGCATAATCCCACAAATACTTGAAAAGCAAGTTAACTTATCAAACAGAGGGTACATGCATAGTAATTACTAGGTGGGTTCCATAAAATGGAAGTGCCCAAAGGCACAAGCCTTTAACATCAGACAATGATACAAGCTTGTGCTGTATTTTGTTTTATTTTTTTCTCCATTATTTGTAATTATGTTTTTAAAGTGTTTTAACTGTTTTAATCATGATATTTAATACATTGTTGTTTAACTCTTTTTTAACTTTTGTAAAATGAGATTTTAATTTAATCTTATTTTAAACTTTTGGAAGCTGCCTTGCGTACTCTCCTTGGAGAAAGGGAGGGTATACATCCAAGGAAAGTCATGGAGAAAACGGTAACTCTAGTGAAGTATGTACCAACTCTTCCTACAACCAGGATTTTGGTCAGTTCATGCAGAACAAATTGTTAGCAACTAGTAGTCTCTTCTTGAGATCCCTACACTTATAACAAAGTAACCGCTGAAGACTCTGCATGAAGTCCACAATCTTGTCCACATAAGAGGAAGACATCACTGACCATGCCTAGTATACTGGACATATCCAGCTATAAGGAGGGGTTGAGAAAGAACAAGATCTCCCTTAGGATGGAAATTCAAAACCGCAAGGTCTCCATTAAAACACCTTCACTGGGTCACAATACTGCCTTGTTTCTGTGTATGATCCGATATGGACAGCTGGCATGTAACACATACAGCTCACTGACAAATGGCTTACTGCTTAACTGTGTGAGCACAACTGAAAGGTTCCAACTGAGAGCCATTGCTGTAACCTAATAGTGAAGCATCCCTTCATAAAATATTCCACCACTGAGTAGCAGAACACTGAAAATTTGTTGACAAGTCAGTGAGAAGAACAGGTTGCTTATCTGTAACTGTGGTTCTTCGAGTGGTCATCTGTGCCCTCACAAAATGGGAATCATCACACATGCGCAGTAGCTTTTCGGAAAGTTCCAGAGCTGAGCAGCTTGGCGGAACCCCTCCCCCATCCAGTACTGAACATGCTCAGTCCTGCCAAGCTAAGGGTCTCTCCTCAATTTTGAAGTCCGTCGAAGCAGGACCTGAAGAGGGGAGGCTGAGTGGGTGTGTGTGAGGGCACAGATGACCACTCGAAGAACCACAGTTACAGGTAACCAACCTGTTCTTCTTCTTTGTGGTCTCTGTGACTCACACAATGGGAGACTGAGTACTTACCATTGGATGGCGGGCCAGGTCCTAAAGGATCGAAGACAGCACCGCACAACCAAAATGAGCATCATGCCTGGCCCGGAAGTCAGGGCCGTAGTGGCGAACAAAGATTGAGGATTGCGACCAGGTAGCCACACAACAAAGCTCTTGCAGGTCAGCCCCGCGGAGGATTGCTGCTGAGGATGCCATGGCCCTTGTGGAGTAGGCATGGAGCGGAGGAGCTGGCGGAGGCTGTCTTGCAAGTTCATAAGCCAGATGAATGGTCTGGACCACCCACTTACAGAAGCACTGTGTGGACACCTTATGGCCCTTCTGGCGACCACCATAACAGACAAAAAGGTGAGGAGTCTGTCAGAAGGACAAAGTCCGTTGAAGGTAAAAAGCCAGAGCTCGATGGACATCAAGAGAACGAAGCGATCGCTCTAGAGGCGAAGCCGGATCAGCACAGAAGGTAGGTAAAATGACATCTCGGTTCAGATGGAAATCTGACATGACTTTGGGAAGAAAGGAGAAGTCTGGACGCAGGACCACTTTGTCACGACGAAACACCAGGAAAGGTTCATCTGATCTTAGCGCAGTAAGTTCCCCTGCTCGCCTAGCAGAGGTGACAGTGACTAGGAAGGCCGTCTTCAGAGTCAAGAGGTGATCGTCCGAAGTAGCCATAGGTTCATAGGGAGGCCACGTCAGCTGTGAAAGGACAAGAGACAGCGACCAAGGCAGAAGAGGTGGGTTGGCCAGCGGGGTAAAGATGTTGTAAGTCTTTGAGAAACTGTTTAAGGGTAGCATCTCGAAAGAGGGCAGCGGAAGGGGTACCACGTGGCTGATAAGCTATGATAGCTGACAGGTACACCTTAACGGAAGAGAATGCTAGTCCCTGTTCCCAGAGCTGCAGAAGAAAGTGCAGTACGGTGGGCAGCGCAACTGGCATTGCCCATCCATGCCAGGAGTCAGCAAAGGTCACAAATTTCTGCCATTTATAGTGGTAGGATCTCCGCGTAGACTCTCTCCTGGCGGCTGTGAGGACAGTCTGGATAGCAGGAGGGGTCTAGAAGACTATCCTCCATGCTTGGAGACACAGGAGGGACAGGTCCAGATGGAGGACTCGGCCGTCTGAGTGAGAGAGGAGGTCTGGTACACAAGGGAGCCGGATCTTGCAGCCCTGAGCCACCATGAGAAGAGGGCTGAACCAGTGTTGTTTCAGCCAGTACAACGCTATGAGGATGGCGTTGGAATGCTCCAACACAATCCTGGCTACCACTCGGTCTAGGAGTGGAAACAGGGGAAACGCGTAGAGAAACCCCTTGTCCCAACGAAACTGGAAGGCGTCTCTGAGAGAGCCTGGGCCCAGGCCGGCCTTCAAACAGTTGCGGGGGCATTTCCTGTTCCAAGTGCTCACAAAGAGGTCGATAGATGGGGCGTCCCAACAAGACACTATCCTCTTGAAGGTGGCACTGGACAGGGACCACTCGTGGTGACATGACATGTTCCTGAGTAAAGTATCCACTGTGACATTGTCTTGGCCTGCCAAGTGAATCATGATGGGATGGACAGTCAGCAGCACGCACCAGTCCCAGAGATGAAGAGCCACGTGGAGAAGGGGGAGGAGTGGGTGCCCCCGGTCTGTTCACATAGCAGACGGCCGTTGTGTTGTCAGACAAGATCTGAACTGTCTGGCCCACAACAGGGTTCCAGAAAGCCCGCAGGGCTTTCAGGATGGCCAGAAGCTCCAAGGCATTGATGTGGAGATGAGTCTCCATGTCAATTCAGTGGCCCTGCACTGTTGGGCGGCCTCAGTGCGCTCCCCAGCCCAGGAGGGATGTGTCCGTTGTGATTGTAACTGTTGGGCGAGGCTCAACAAATGGCATTCCCAACAGTAGGTGCCGGGGCGAGAGCCACCAGTGAAGAGAGTCCTGTACTGGTCGGGAACCCACAATAGGCGATGCTGGTCATCCAGAAGGGGGTCGAAGTTTCTGACAAACCAGTATTGCAATGGGCGAGCACGGAGACGCGAAAGGTAAGTCACAGTCGTCATCGCCACCAGGAGTTGCTGGATTCTTCTTGCGGAAACCAGTGGGGCACGCAGGACAGCAATGAAGGCCTGACATAGTGTCCGGGCTCGCCTCACTGGCAGGAACACCCTGGCAGCAATGGAATCCAGGAAGGCACCTATGAAGTCCAGGGTGCGGGAAGGCTCCAGATGGGATTTCTTGGGATTCACCCTGAAGCCAAGGTCAGAGATGAGGGAGAGTGCGAGGTGGATGTCCTCGTACAGCTTTTGTTGGCAGGGTGCCACCAACAGCCAGTCGTCCAAGTAGTGGTAAAACATAATGTGTTTCATCCTTGTATTGGTAACACACTCTGTCGACCACAAAACGAAGATATTTTCTGTGGTGGGGCCGAACTGCGATATGGAAGTAGGCGTCTTGTAGGTTGATAGAGGCGAACCAGTCCCAACGCCCCAGAAAGGGCAGGATAGCTGTGGAGGCAACCTGCAATGGAAGTCAAAAATGGGACTTAGACATGGAGGAGAACTTCTTAGAAGATGACTGTCGCCTCCTGAAAGAACATCTCGACGATGCCGAGAGAGAGGGCCGAACAGATGTACAGTCAGGCGAACATGAGGTAAAGGAGTAGGCCGAGCAACGCCAAGAAGAACGCAAGGAAGATGGTCTCCTCAACTGAGGTGTAGGATGAAGACCCATCTTCTTAGCGGTAAGGCGCATGTTTAGTAGATGGTCCATAGCCTCGTCCATCATTGCATGGAAAAGCCCTTGACCATCAAAAGGCAAGTCCTCAATTCTCTTTCTGCTATCCTCTGCAAGGCCGGCCGAACGGAGCTACGCGAAGCGGTGAAGAGCAACAGCACCAACCATCACACGAGCCATGCCTTTGACGGTATGGCGGGAGGAGAGACTCTGTTGGTTCGACAAGGCCACTGACTCATTATAAAACTGGATGGTGCTCATTCTATGATCATCGGGCAGATGAGCCAGGAGAGGATAGAACCTGTCCCAAATATTCCATTGGTAAGCGGCCAGGCACGCTTGCGTATTAGAAATCCTGGCAATCAGGGAAGACGCAGAATAGAAGTGTCAACCGAATGAGTCCAGACGACGAGCCTCACGGTCTGGCGGAGTGATATGGGTCCTCTTGCCACCCTTCATTTGGGAGGACTCCACAACAGTGGAGTTCGGTACTGGATGATTAAAAAGAAAGTACACATCCTTCTTTTGCATCCGATAAAGGTGTTCCAGGCAATGAGGTATCAGTTGGAGAGAAGCAGGTTGGGCCCACAGGTGTTTCAGCACTTCCTGCAACACCGGGAGGAATGGTATCGGAGCAGCAGAAGGAGGTCGCATGTCCATGTAGTGGAAGACTGGGTCCTGCACTGTCAGAGAAGGCCCGGAAACATCAAGGCCTAGAGCATTGGCCATTCTGACCAAAATCTTCACATTTTCCAGCGCTGAGTCTGGCGTAGGTTCACCAAACGCCAGCAGCGGAGACGAGTGAGAATCTGGTGTAGAGTCAGCAGAATCAGAATTGGAATCATAAGACTGTGATGACTGAGAAGGTGACCCATGTGTTCGAAGCAATTCTGGTGCCACAACTGCCGGAACAGCTGGGGGAGCTCCCGCAGAAGTCGGCATCATACTCATTACTGAAGGTAGCACAGGGAGCGGAGTCACCGTTGATGTCAAAGACACCAGAATAACAGCTAGGACCGGGCGGACCATGGATTGGGTTGGTATCGAAACTGAGGAGGAAAGCATCAATGGCAGGTGAGTATCAGGCGGCAGGCAGGAAATGATTGCCGTCACCCAAGGAGGTGGGGAGGCCGGCTGGCATCGAGGTGAGTGATCACGAGAGTAGTGACGTGCCGGAGACTGTCAAAAGTAAGGGGAATGTGACCGGGAGCGAGATCTAGAACGCCGGTACCGGGATGCAGGTCAGTAGCAAGAAACCGAGGACAGGGACTGAGAGTGCCATGGGTGGTACGGAGACCAATGGCGAACATCCGCATGGTACCGATCTCTGTAAGCCGGAAAATAAGAATAATAAGAGCCTAACTATTCCCTCCAAACACGCTCATGGCCACAGCAGGCGACATATGAAGCCAAAGAGAAAGGCAAATCTAGCCTTGTTCTCGATGGGCCATGGTCGAGGTGAGTATCCCGCCGACGCAGGGACCTAGCTCTTTCTCCACATCCCAGAAAGCGCACCACACTGGTTTGAGCACAATCATGGGAAGGAGCTCTAGGACAATTGCAGGAAGGAACCCGAGGAGTGTCCAAGGTAGGTGGATGGCCGAGCCCAGAGTTGGCTTGAACATGCGACTGAGGCAGCAGGGCCTGCATAGTCGGTACCGCTGCCTGTACAGGCTGAGCCCACAATGACGGTGAAGGCCGACGTTCAACATCGGGAGACAGCTCCAGCAGAACTGGTACAGGGTGTACCGGGAGCTAGGTGTCATCACGCTCCACACGCTCCACTGGGAGGTCAGGTGCATCCTCTTCCTCCACGGTAGCCCTAGGAGGCTGCATTGGAGGGATACTCACCGTCAGCAAAAACGATGATTGAGGTCCCGCTGGAAAAGGGGAATGGTGCTTCTCCTTTTTCTTCTTATCTTTAACAGAAGGGTCAGCGAGATGAGATGCAGACTGCTTCCACTGAGCCACTGAAAGAGGCTTACGTGGTTGAGACAAGGCCTGTTGAGAACCTGAAGAGGCGTCTTCTGACAAGGAGGTGGCAACTGGCATCCTAGAAAGCTTCAGAATTCTAGGCAGCGAAGAAACCGGTGGCAAGGACACCGGAGACAGTACCAAGCCCAATACCGTCAATGTCAGTACCAAGGAGGTTGATATCGATGAAGAGGGTGTGGTCACAGGTCTGAAAGACGCGGAAAGCCAAGAAGCCATGGAGGAGGTGTAAAGGGCAGTGTTGGACGCCGCCTGCTCCTTAATCTTAATCTTAATCTTAAGGGCTTGTTCCCAACAGTAGGACTTGAGCCGAGAGGCCCTGCTCTTCAGCATCTGGGACGTAAAGTCCTTACAAATAAGACAAGCCCAGACATTGTGGGCCTCACCGAAGAAAAAAAGGCACTTGGAGTGACTGCTGGATAACGCAACTTTGCAACCACAGGACGCACAACACTTTAACAAAGCAGACATAGAAGAAAAAAGGGGGGAAGAGTTCTTACAGAAATCTCGAAGAAGAATACAAACAAAGAAAGCAAGCAAAGCAAACTGCTCAACTAGGAGAAACGTTTCTGAGCTGCTAACAGGTCAGCGGATGAAAAGAAACTGAGGAGAGACCATTAGATTGGCAGGACTGAGCATGCTCAGTACTGGATGGGGGAGGGGTTCCCGCCAAGCTGCTCAGCTCTGGAACTTTCCAAAAAGCTACTGTGCACACTCAAAGATTCCCACTGTGTGAGGCACAGAGACCATGAAGAAGAAGTAGGAATACTCTTCAGATATATCTTGAGAAACTACTTGTCTCTTAATCTTAAGAGAAAGGATAAACAAGGATATCAGATGAATTTTTAAATTATTACTAAAAGTAGTTACAAGTTGTTTTTGCCCACTGGGGCTTCAAAAACAATATACAGTCATCCCTCCACATTTGCTAGGGTTAGGGGCAGAGGACCCCTGTGAAAGTGAAAAAAAATGTGAATAGGCCTTCCCAATCCATATTTAACACACAAAAAAAGTATGATCACCATATTCAACCTACTGCGGATTCCTCTGAGGCATCAGGGTTCCTTCACAAGGCAGATGTGGGTGGTTGGTGGGGCTTACTGCCACCTCCACTGCTGCCCCATACCATTTTTAATAGGGACTTCATGAGGCTTGAAGTCCCTGTTAAAAATGGCCTAGGGAAGCAGCAGGAGTGACAGCAAATAATCCGTGAATAATCAAATCCGCAAATGTGAAACCCGCAAATGTGGAGTATTGACAGTAAAATAAAATACATGAAAATATTTTTTTAAAAAACAGATGAAGCCTAGTTTTTAAAAAAGCCAAAGACCATACAGAATTAACTGCTGGAATACTTCACTATTTACAGAGACTACAGGCTGCGTTCATGGCCAACATCCACTCATGTGATAACATTGACTACATTTGTCAGTGTTGTCATCCCTTTTGTTATAAAGAGTTAAGAGTCACAGACTGCATTTCATCCCACTTCTTAAAGGTAAAATAATTGTGGCAATGTTGCCATTGGATACTCGGGCTACAGCTGCAGTTTCACTGGTAACCTAGAAGTATTAACCACCGGGCATGCACATAGCACTGGTTGGGCTGGTCCATCAAAAGTATTAGAGGTGAGAACTTTACAACCAGGAACAAGCAAACTTGGTGGGTAATGATAAGTCTTACACTTCCCTGTGAGGCCAAAAACAGACTAAAGTCAATGATGAAAGATACTCAAATTGAATCATGTAAAAGGAATGATGTACATGTGTTCTTGTAAAAATTTCCAAGAGTTTTTGGATTTGTTCCACCAATCAATCAATACCACGGGCAAATGGAGCAGGATCAGGGTACAAGAACATTTGCTCTGCTCTCTGTCAAATATACACACATGAATTTCCACACTCTTGGAGTTAACGAGGGCACCAGTGAATTTGAGTTGTCATCAACAGAGAGCCCCATGCTATCAAAGAGATTCAATATGAATGCCAAATGGCTGGCAAGCCAGTCAGCACAATCTTGCTCCTGCATGGGAAGCACAAAGCTTCATTGCATGGGAAAGAAGAAGCTAATCTTAGTGAAAATCCTTCTGTGGTGATGTTTTCTAAGGTCTATAGGTTTGATGATGATTGCCTAAGATGGGAAAGTACCGTGTGCTGAAAGGTAAACACTGCCAAGGTTGAAAATGCTGCCTGGGACATCTTTTGTAAGTGGAGAAGAATAACCAAGAGTGCAATCTCTAATTTCCCTGCTGCCCTCAATCCAATTGCTTTTGTCTCTTCAGATGTTAGTAGCTGAAATATGATGCATCCAATTCAGGTGCATCTTCTCCAGCACTGAAGGGAGCAATGCCAGTGACCAGCGAAATAAATGTAAGAAAGTTAAAAAGCATAAGCTGCAAAGGAACATGATACTGAGATGGTAGGGACTAAAGATACTATCTATCTCCCTTCTTTTTCTTAGTGACCATTATGCTTATCACGGAGTATTGCATGGACTTGGGTGGCTCAGTAGGTATAGACAAGACCAGTTGTGTCCTGGCACAGACAAAGTGACTGAGGCAGTGGAGAATGCAGAAGATGGTTTCAAAGAGCAACCATCTCCCACAGTGGCCATTGTCATGGCCAAGTCAGAAAAGATCACCAATTTTTCAGTGACTGTTCTCCCCACAGTAATAACTGGTCACTAACAAAGTGGTACACAGAGTGTGGGTTATCTGACAACTTGGCCTTGGCATTTGTTGCAAGTACCACCTATTCCTGACAGGAACAGATAATCTATTGCATTCCATCCACATGATAGAGTACATACAGTTCGGACAATAGTAAATGAGATGCCATCAAAATATGTCATTCTCTCAAGCTTAAAACATACAAACTGTGCCTATTAATGGAAAAGAATTTGCTTTCACAAGCAGAATACCTAAAGAAATACGGTGACTTCATAGTCAAAAGCTCCCAAAAGAAAAGAAGTATCTTGTGGTACCTGAAGTACTCCCCAAACAAACAAACAAAAACAAATGAGCATGCAAAATGAACTGCCTGAATAATTAGAAATATTATGAGGAAGGGGCATAAAGTCAAACAGGAGCCATTGGCTTTCCCAACTCCAGTAAAAAACATGTTGCCATGTAATAAAGCTGAAGCTTCTACAGCCAAGACCCTGGACAAGAGGCAGATGATGCCAAAGTTCAGCTGACTCTCCCCTGATGTCATCTGACCCACAGAGGAGTCAGTGAGTCATTGAGCCTCTCACCCCAAATTGGTTCCTCATCCTACTCCCAGAAAGCTCCAAAATGAGATACCATACAAGGACCAAAAGGGAAGACGTCTTCTACTCACAAAAGGTGCCATATGAATGTTCTGGTTGCATCCAAGCACTAAACAGTTTTGGTGAGCACCAAATCAATATAAACATTAGGTGTTGGGCTCTCTCAATATACTATCAGCAGTGATGTAGACTCAAGTGGATTGACTCAGACTCAAGTCAGACTTATGTCACTTCAGTGACTTGACTCGAACTCAACTCGGCAATTAACGATGTATTGACTCAACTCGACGCGAGACTCGTATATTTTCAGTGACTGACTTGCTGCCCCTTGGTTCAGTAACATAACACATTCATCCAGAAACCTGACAACCTTGAACAATGCTTCCATCTCTTTTGGCCTACTGGTCACATGACAATCTGACCCAAGCCCAAAGTGGGGATGCATTTCTCAGAGGGGAACAGCAAACAGGTTAGGTAATGGTCTTGAGGCTGGCTTGAGGTCTGCTCAGTAGCCTATCCCTGCTGCATATCGGAGAAGCCTTCTAAAACTTTTCCTAAGAGCAGAAGACAAGAGTCACCCCCAGAGTGCAGGGCGCATTTCTAAGAGGAGAACAGCAAATGTGCTAGGCAACAGGCTCGAGGAGGAAGGATCCTTCCTTCTAAAGCTTTTGAAGTTTCAGTAACAGGGAGTAAGAAACATCCTATTCCCCACTTCTGAAAAATCCTCCAGCTTTGGAAATGCGAAGTAAGAAGGATCCTATTTCCCACTTCAGAAGCCACAGACTTTTTTATGACCATTGGCATAAAATCCTCCAGCTTCAGGAAGGTATGTAAGAAGGATCCTATTCCCCACTTATGAAGCTGCAGATGGTACAAATGCAAATATGAAGGGCCTACTATGCTTAAATTGTTAAAACTGACTTTTCGACTCTGCCCAGAAATTCTGAAATATAGGTTGGGGTATGAAATTGGCTCCCAGACTTGAGACTTTACTTGAAAGTATCTTCAAGGACTTGCGACTTGACTAACCTGAGACTTGGAGAAAAAAACTTAAATACATTACTGACTATCAGCACTCCATTTAATATTAGAAAACATTCTTTTTGAGCTGAATACTGAGTGCAGACATAAATTGTGGATTCTAGAAGATAACTTTTGTGACACAATATATTACTGATCTGACGCAGAATACTCCAAATGTCAGGAATCTCTCCCTGCCGGGCTGCAGCCAGCGAGGGAGGAGAGAGGCCAGGAACACTTGGGGAGTCCGAATATACCAAACACCAGGAAAACACAAGCCGAGCCAAGTCAAGTCCAGTCCAAAGGTTCAGGAGGCAGAGATCCATCTGGAGGGTGTCGGGGAGCAGGAGACACAAAGGTTGTGAGGGCTTGCTAATAATTTGCTGCAAGCAAGGAGCAGCCAAGCCAGCAGACATAAATAGCCCCTGTGAGCAGGTGCTGCTCGTTATTGTTTCCTCAGCCTAGTCCAAGCAGCCTCCCTCTCACGCCTTCTGCGTGATTGAGGGTTGATGGGCACAGCTGGGTGCAACTCCTCTACATCACTGCTGTTCCCTCTCTGTCATGAGCTGGCTGGGGCAATTCAGTCTCTGTTTGACTTTCCAGTGCAGGGGATTTTTGCAGGTCGACTTGCTCAGTCACTGGCTCGGCCCCCTGCACAATCAGTTGCTCCTCAATCACAGCATCATCATCTATCACACCAACTCCTAGACTAAGAAGAACTATGAGGCCTTGTCAAAGTCTACATTTTGGGAATTGTTTTTAAATCTCAATGTTTTTAAAACCCTATGATAATTTTGAAACGTATTAGCTGGCACAATTAAGCACATTTCACCTCTGCCTATCTTACTATTCTTTGGTTTATTGTAGGGATGGGCCAATTGAATCCTCAAATCTTCAAATCCTGGGCAAGGATTTGAGATTCAGGGATCCGAATCCCCCCGCCAAAACAGGCAAACCGAATCTTTCGAACCCTGCCCTGGAGGGCAGGAGAAGATGGCCAAGAGGGTGATCTTATGCTCCCCAGTCTTGTCCTGGCCGCCACCAGCTGGATCATGCCCGAGGCTAGGGCCAGAAGGTGGCAGTGAGTACAATCTCGTGCTCTCCAGTTTACTCCTGGCTGTCGCTGGCTGGATCGTACCCAGAGCTGGGGGCAGAAGGTGGCAGGGAGCATGATCTTGCGCCCACTGCTCTGCTCCCTCCCGCACTGGCCCAATCCTGCCCCAGGTGAGTGGCAGAAGGTGGTGGGGAGCACAGTCTCGCACTCCCTGATCTCCTCCTCACTGCCACTGGACGGATCATGCCAGGGGCTGAGGGTAGAAGGTGGTGGGGAGCATGATCTCCAGCTCCCCACTCTGCTTCCCCCTGTGCTGTCCTGATCCTGCCTGGGGCAGATGGCAGAAGGTGGTGGGGATCATGAACTCGCGCATCCCATTCTTCTCCTAGCCACCACCAGCCAGATCATGTCCAGGGCTGGGGGTAGACGGTGGCAAGGAGTGTGATCTCCCACTCTCCACTCTGCTCCTGCCCGCGCCAGGCCGACCCTGCCCGGGGCGGTTGGCAGAAGGTGGTGGCATTTTGAAAAACTGACGCCAGCAGGGCCTGCTAAAGGCCTGATTGGCCAGTGGGCACCTGGGCATGTGAAAATCGGGCATAAATCTGTGCCTGGGAGGCTGCCTGTGCCCAGGGAGGCTGCCTGTGCCCACTGGGGTTGCCTGTACCCACTGGTGCTGCCTGTCCCCAACGCTGCCTCCCTCTGCAGGGTAACAATGTCTATTCTTTTGACTTGAGAGTTACATACTTTATGTAGTAGATGAATATGTCAATCGCATTGTATCTTCTTAATAATAAGTACGGGTATGTTTTCCTGAATTGAAAACTATTATTTGTTTTTCATTAAACAGAGACGTCAAATTCTGCTTCAAAAACACTTTTCAGTAGAAGTGCCTTCTTTCCCTTGCTTTTTAAACCCTTTATAAAAAAAGGATTTGAAAGACCGAAGATTCGTGAGATTCGTGGACTCCCAGAACCTTCCAAGGATTCGGAACCAGATTCGGAAAATTCTGGATTCATCCCATTCCTAGTTTATTGCTACCTGTTCTATATGGGAAGACATATTATTGGGGACTAAAATTTGAATATGAAAAGGAAGAATTATATTTGATGCATTGCATAAGTATACATAAAAGTATTACTTTTATGAAAAAAGGCAGCTGCTGAGATTTGTTTAAATGTTTGGTAATTTTTAAATTGCATTACTTTTTCATTAGCAAATAGCTTTCAAGGCAGTAAATGTTTCAACAGATGTATCCAAAAACCCAGATATATATATAAAAAAAAGAAAAGTGATACAGTAAAACAAAGTAGGAATAAAACGAGAAGTGAACAAAAAAAACCCCAGAAGTTTAACACTACACAGCAGCAAAATTGTATAAACAACGAAAAAGTATTAAAGAGTGAAAAGATCTTCAATTTGTACCAAAAGCAAAACAGGATAGGTGCTGCATGGACTTCTCTACAGGGAAGAACTAAGGAATTAAAAACATTTGAAATATAAAGATACAGATTTTTATTATTGATATTAAATAAAAGAACCTAGTGATACTTTAAAGATGAAATGAGCAAAATGGTTAATGCTGCCAAGGACTGGTGGGAGCTGCAACCCTCAAATATCTTAATGGAATTTTCCCTTGCTCCCATATTAAAGGCTGACAAATAATATTATGTCAACCAGTATTTGTGAGTTAGAGGTCATCTCATCAGTGGCATCTTATAACATGGGCTGTAGTGCACAAAAGTCTATGCTATAATAAAGTATATTAATCTTTAAATTGTTACTAATCTTTGTTGTTTCTACTCCAACAAACTAACACAGATACCCAGGTTAGACAAATTATCTTTATGAAACTATTACTTTAACTATTATAAAACATTATTCACACTTTCTCTACATCATTGACTGCCCGATCTGTTCTCATTTTCCAATGGCAAGCACTAAGCCTCTCAGCTGCTAACATCTATACATAGGGAGTCACACTTTCTTCTTGGAGGTAATATTTTGTGTATCTGAAAAAACAGATTAAGGAGTCCATCACAATTTATACCTCATATTGCACAAATAACTATTTTCCCAATACTTTCTGATTAGAATCCAGCTGGTATTCACATAATGAGTTACTACACACGATTACACTTTTTTCCAAGCTGTCATTCAGAGAAGGCGGATGCAGACTCAAAGCAGCTTATTTATCCAACATCTGGCTTTAGGGAGGATCCTTATAGCCAAGCACTCTGGCCAGGTTGGCTTGGAGAATCACTTATCCTGTAGCATTTTTTTTTAATTGTTGCTAGCCTCTTCCAGAGCACACAGACACACATCTACCAGAAAGCATGTAATGAAGTAGGACGTTTAAGGTGGCAGTGTTCTCCTTCCAACTACAGTGACAATTTTGTATGCCTTTCTTTGTCATCTCTACACCTGCAGTAATTCCTCCTAGTGTCACCCCCACTGTAGTCACCCAACAGAATCTCAGCTGACTCTAATGTATCCCTTACATGTCTGTACAAAATTATTCTCATTTACACCGTACCTGCTTAAAATGTAGTTGATACAATTATCACACCTCAGTATTTAGTCCAAATTAACAAGGCTTCTCCATTATTCATCTTCATACTCTACTACCAATTCTTCCCTGAAGTCCATGCTTCTCACCCCACTGTTTTACATGTCACAACATTTTTAGCCAGCCTCCCTAGCACTCTGGTCTTCCAACCCCCTACAACATATTAGCCTTACTGACTTTATCTTGGAATTACCTCTCTCATGTGCTCCTTCCTTCCTCAGACCCCTCTTCATTTCCTTTACTTCAATCCATCTTCTCCTTTACTTACCCTCCTTCAGATATTTTTATAATCTGTTCCGCTTCTGTTATTTCTCCTGTATCTGTTGTTTTATTATTTGTTTTATTAACATGTTTATTACATTTCAGAGAGTTACATGGCAAATAGCTGCATGGCAAAGTATCACAGTAGAGTTGTGGAAGCCTGGGGTGTGGGAAGATCAGAAAAATATTCTCTTTTTTTTTCCAAAGCCTTTTTTCTTCTGAAAAAATGTGAGAAAATGGATTATGGGATATTTCCTTAGGATATGAAGAAAATGTTTAAGACAGGGTACTACATACATACTGCTTGAAATTACTTCTAAAAACTATGCAACCAGGAGACTTTTATGTAAGACTATATACAGAATCAGTTCACTGCAACTCCGAGACCTGTCTATGTTTTCTTAGTTCGTCCTGTGGAAATCAATGCTGTCTGTCTGCTTGACACAAGCGAGAAATAGAGGAGACAAAATTATTTTGCCTGTTCCTAATACAATTCAGGTGCTCCTTACAGTTCAGGACTTTGGGTCCATTTCTACCAAAGAAAGAAAGAATGAAATTAGATTTGTAATTTTCTGAATAAACTACACTTTTAATTCCCCGTCACCATGGCTTCAAAATTTACAGAAATTTTACATTTCTTTATCTTAGACACCATCTTCTCAACTTTAAGGGATAAATTCAGACCACTGAAAAACAAACAATACAGCTGAATATTTTCAGAAATAATTCCAACCTGCAAAACATTTTAAAACATTCTTCACTCTTAAAAATATTGTGCCAGTATAAAAATACTATTAAATCAATAAGAGAACACATCATTGTCATAAAGTGGAAGGATCAGATACAATAAGACAACAGAATTCAAATGCCTTGATAATCAAAATCACTTTACAACAGTGCTGAACAAGTGCAATACAGAGATACCTCAATAAACAAAGAAGATGTGTTCCTGGGCATTACTTCTTTTACAGAAAATGTGGTACCAGGTTTACACGAAAAGATTAGGGAGAGGCTCAACATGTTCCAGCAATTTTTTATTCAAAATTAGAAACATACACATGCGAAATGAACCAACCAGGTCAGATCAGCCTTACGCTTCTTCCAGAATGCATCCAGGTATGACTTTTTCTTTCACCACCCTCCACTTTCCTCATGAGTTCCACTTTGATGGCCAAACTTACAAATTTATGCTTCCTTAACATATGATGTGGGAGGGTTGGGCAGCTGGTGAGTCAAACTTATCTTTAACATGTCAGGAGCTAGCTGGCGAGCCAGACTTATCTGATGTGCCATTTTCTCTGTTTGATATTCACACATGCTCAGTAAGGGATTCTGAAGGTAGTTGCTGTTTATACCTTGCATGTTGTAGGCAACGGCACACAGTAACAGTAGGATTGGTTACTCTAGATTCCTATTCTTTTCTAGCTCAAGCTTTATTACATCGTTTACTGCAGACATGCTGCTATAACCTGGCATCAGAAGTCTGCATTTCTCCAGCCCTCTTGTACCATCATCCCAGTGCTGATGCTGCTGGAAAACGTCCAGTTGGACAGAGGAGAAGGAGGGAAAGCAGGGCTGGGGGATTTAAACGATGTTAAAAAGAACTTCTTTGTCAGAAGCTTTGTTAACTGAGGTATATTTGCATTAGAATCAACACAATCAAGTAATCCCCTGCAAATATTCAAACAAATGTTAAAGAACAAAGGATATTTGATGGATCCTTGTGGGATCCTTAGCTGCAAGGGGGATTGAACAATTTTCTGCCACTTTCAGAGAATGAAACTGAAGTTAGGAGCAAAACTACTCATCTTCATTACATATCTTCAAGATTTAGCTTACAGAGTCAATCCAGTAAGATAACAATGTTAAAGGGCACTGACAGATCAAAGAATATTAACAGGGAAACTCTTATAATGTCTCATTTCCAAGAAAGGTATCTTATCAGGGCACCCACTCTCTCTGGGATCTTGCTCCACAAGGGAATATTAGTGTCTAGATGACATTAAGTGATTGGCTTTCTGTTGAACTGGATGGGCTTTAACGGGCTGGGTGCTATACAGACTACATTTCAGAAGGAGCGATACTGCAATAGTGACTGACAGTGTCGGGTTCATTGTGGATCATCCCTGCAAGGGCTTTCCTAATGTGAGAAGGAGGAATTACACAACTGGAAAAATTGGACCTGTTGAAAACACACCTTCCGTGGAACTGCCAAAACATCTCCACACCACCCTCTTGGTTCTTGTTGCCAATACTTTTTTTCATAAGAGTCATAAAGACTTGAGGAGTAGGGAAAGACTAAGGACATGTTGCAGCAGAGGTGAAAGGTACATTTCTTACCAAAGGACAAAGAAAAAGATAAAAACCTAAGCCAGTAGTTAGCCATTAGCAAACTCTATGATAAGGATTATGACAATCACACCATCCAATCTAATAGGAAGCAGTATTGATTTCCTGTCAGAAAACATCACTTTGAGAAGGAGTGCACATACATTCAATCATATATATATATATGACTTCAGGCAAAAACATATGGGGACAAAACAGAATGTTTTCCTGGGCAGTGTATCGATAGAAGAACCAGTAAAATAAAATTGCTGTCTGCTACCTACTTACGCCTTTTGACAAAGCAAAAAAAATTAGATTTTGTATATAAGAAAATAAAAATAACCTCAAACATAAAACCTACTAGTTTTTGTCAATGTGTTAATTTTGTGAGAAGAATTTAATTTGTTTTCCAGAAACAGCAATACAAGTAGACGATGACTTTTCACAAGTAACACAAATGCCATGTAAACCAAGATTATTTTTGAATCCTACTATAAAATTTAATTATTTACAGCTTATTTACAGTCTTTGTCTATCAAGAGACATTCATTGTGCCTGAAAAAAAACAAAAATTGGGCATCAATGCAACTTTTTTTTACCATTTCCTACATTTTGATGCAGGGTAAAGATAATCTTGTTCTTTAACAGGATAACAAATATTTACATGACTAATACCACAAACCACAGTGATCATGTCAGCCTTATTAACCCTCATTCAAATAGATTTTTTAAAAAAACTTGGTTTGATTTATTTCTGCAATATTTTTGACCTCTTGTAAAACTGCAATATAGTTCAGGAGATGCCTGTATGTAGTCTTTAATCTCATTTGTGAACTCATATCCCAAGATACTGAACTAAACTGGTCCAGAATTCCAATAGCGATCCTCATTATCCCCATCTTGAATATAAGCTGTGCTTTTGCTTTATGCTGTGCCTCTTTATGTGGTAAAGAATGCTTTCTATGAATAGTTCAGACTTCTTTGTCTGATACCTCCTTTGGTCCTGAGCATTCCTAAATGATATCTGTGGCTCTCTCAGGTACATACTTTGTGGATATAACTTCCTTGCTGAAATAGCTTCACTGGCTACCAATCTTGTTTCCAGGTACAATTCAAACTATTGGTTTTGAACTGTAACACTCTATTTGGTTTATATTAAGACTATCTGAAAATCTGTGTCTCCCCATATGAGCCTGTCTGAGTCTGACAATATTTGAGGAAAGCCTCTCTCTCCTTACCACCACCCTCCCAGACACAGGAGAGAGCCTTCTCGGTAACTATTGCTAGGCTTTGGAACTCCCTCCCAAGAGAGGTTCAATCTGTTCCTTTCTGTTGTCTTTTCACCAGCAGGCAAAAACTTTCCTATTCAATCTGGCCATCAGCTTTAACTGACAAGAGCAGAATGATATGCAAATTAGGTATGCTGTTTTTTAATATATAATATGTACATATATGATATGTAATATAAATGTTAATTGTTTCAATGTTAATGTTTTAAAAACAGTGTATGTTTTGTTTATTTGTTTATTTAAAAAATTTTTGTATTCCATATTGTTTTAGATGTCCCATTTTAATTTAAAATGTATGTCACTTTGAGTCTCATTCAGGAGAAAATTGAGATATAAAATAAATACATAATATTTGCAGTAGCCCTTCTTTTCTTGTTCTCACATCATTAACTTCTCCACTTTGTTCTTCATGAACAGGATCAAGTGAGTACACATTTGCTGCCTTCCCATCTTTAAGAAGAGGTGGGGCTGCTTCATATGGAAGCACTCCCACCAGTTTCTCTGTGTCACGTTTCAAATACAAAATGACATGGGAGCAATTTGCATGTCTTACACATGTGTTGCTCCTTCCTACCTACAGACTATACAAGTATATATACTCTGTCTCACTTCCATGCCACCAGATCCTCTGAAGATGCCAGCCTCAGATGCAGGCAAAACATCAGGAGAAAATACTAATAGAACATGGCCTCAAAGCCCGGAAAACCCACAACAACCTATGGATTCCAGCTGTAAAAGCCTTCAACTTTACGTGGGAGATTGTTTTCGTGCCTCAATACATTACATTGCATGGGACAAAAGAGTACCCCAGTGTCAACAGGTGATATTTTGTAGGACAATTTTTGGCCCAGTTGGATTTGTCCATCAGCAAAAACTTGCCCATGGCAAGTAGATGAAATCTGGGGACAGTGTCCAAAATGTCTGATGTAACAACTTCATAAAACGCCTACACTTTAGATCTAGTTCTATATGAATTCTTCAAGAGAAGTTGGCTCTGGGGTACTAAACTGTTTCGTTTGCTAGGAAAAGGGTTAAATCAAATGTTCTAGACTGTCCCTAAGGACGGGGGAGTTAGTCTGTGTCCAACCTATTTCACCCTTCTCACTGTGTCATTAGAAGGCTACTCCAGAGTTTGTCCTGGCACAGTAGCACTTACTTGAAATTGCCCAACTGCAATTCATCAGCTACATTTCTGTGAGGATTGGTGATAACTTTCTGTGTAGATTACAAGATTTCCAATTTCCAATCTCAAAACTGCAGCATAGTATTAGAAAATATTAAAACATGAACAGATGTTTGAAACTGTGAAGTTAAGGTACTACAGCATGTAAAAGCACACACATACAGACTTGTTTAACAGTCTATCTACTATCAATAGTCTGAGAAAAAGCACTAAATAGCAAACATTTCATATCCAGTAATTCAAAAATTACATCACTATGTTATTTTATCATGCAGTTTTCTATACTTTTTTTTGCCAAAATCCATCAAAGCAGTGCACAACAAATTTAAAATGAAACAATAAACCAATTAAAGCTCTTAAAATATATTAACTCTTAATAATGTAACATACTGTAAATGTAAAATATTTTTAATCATGCTTACTTTGAAAGATTTAGGGGCATAAATTTAGAGGAATATTACCAGGTGGTATGGTTTAAATCTTGGACTAAAACTCTGAAACACCAGGCTTCAATTCCCTGCTCAGCCAAAAAAAAAAAAATCTATTTGGAAAGTCAAACATTCCCTCAACCTAAGACAGAGACAATTTCACTTTTTTCACAAAATCAAATTAACTTCTCTTAATAATATAACATAATGAATTTAAAACAGAGCATTTATTCTTGATACGGATGCTTTAAAACATAATATTATTTTGTTGGACAACTGAAAATTTGTTTCCATCTGCAGAGTTTAAATATATATAGTATGGATCTAAAAGAAGTTGGGTGTGTGCAATTTAAGTAAAAATTTTAATATTGTTCTGTCAACTGAAAGACTGAATTTCTTATTGACCTGATTATTTGTTATCAATGTGACCTTCACATTTAATACAGGGCAGAGATTATTTTATTACAACCTTACAAATGAAAAATAAAGCAGTACTTGTGTGTTTGGGAAAGTTAACAATGACATCCCCCCTCATATATATATGTATGTGTATGCCTCTATCTCCACACATGTAATATCATCTGTCAAACAGAATGATGTTCTGCTTTGCACCACAAAGTATTCCAGAATTGTCTTTTTTAGGAAATAACAAAATCATTTTTAGGAAATATAAAATCTTTTTTTTTCCTATATAAGGAAGAAGGTTTTGTTAACAGTTTATCTAAAATGGTTGAATTACTTCCCTACTTTTATAAACAGAAGACAATTTGATCCACATTTGGTACATTTCTACATATATAAACACAGCATAGTATAACAAGATAATTTAATTTGACGGAACATGCCATATTAGATTTCAGCCTTGCTTTCCCAGCATTAATGCTGCAAATGCTACTTTCAGCCAGGCCAGTTCCTAGCGTTGTATTTACAGTTATCATAAGACTAATAAGATTATTATTTAGCACCTGTCAGTTGTGTGATATATGGTATTCACTACATATTTGGCTCTTGTGCCACCTAGTGGTCTACTAGTTGATGCATATCAGAATTAGCTGCCAAACAGAGACCAATAAATTCCTCTTATTTATGATACTCTTTTATCACAGAAGCCAGCAACATTACTCCTAACTTAAGCTTCTTGGAAAAAGTTCATATTTTTATGTACATTCAAGACATTTGATTTAAAAGCTCTTTCAAGGTCACAGGGATTTTGCATATTTACAGGCAGGACAAACAGCAGAAATATTTTCCCCATGTCACAATTCAGTTAGCTACTACACAGGTTCCCAATGAGATAGATACCAAAAACTCAGCAAATTTTTGCTAATCCAGGTTAAAATTAACTAAGTGAGCTAAAAAAGGTTCACATATCATTCTATCCCTCTATCTAATTATAAGTAAAACATACACAATACCTTTCTGTTTCATATAAATAATCCAAGACAGTTCACAAAACGTTAAAACATACCACCTCAAGTAAGTTTAGAGTAACTCCAAGAACTACTAAGATTGTCAGAAGCCATTCATTAATTAATGTCACGTCTCAAAAGTACAAGGCTGTTTACAATATTAAAATATGTAACATATGCAAATTAAAAGATCTGGATAACTATAACCAGAAACATTACCTAATGGAATGCTTAAAAATATACTGGTTCTGCCACTGGCAAAAGAAAAAAGGCCACTGAGGAGCCTGTACCTCTCCTGCCATGGAGGAGTACCATACAAAGGAGAAGAACAGGTGATTCTAGCCATCACCTCAGAAAACCAGTAGCTGTAGGAAACTTACTACCCATTCATCTGCTGGAAAGAACTTGGTTCCAACTAGTATTGCTTGCACGTGCAGAATTACAATGGTGAAAACCGTATTCTGTAGAAGGACTCTGCCATCAACCAAAAGAGGAAGGACTATTGCTTTGATTTTGATTTTTGCTTTTGTCTATTTGTTTGGATTTTTGCATTGTTCAAAGGTGATGTAAAGAACATTTGATCAAAAACGGAAGTATAATTTTTCAAAATCATTAAAGAAGTGTAAATAAAAGTTCTTACAACCCTTTTGAAATGAAGCTTAAGCTCTGAAAAATCTCAGAGGAATTCTATATCTGTGAGGCGTCCACTGAGCCTGCTTCTTTGAATTTTCCTTCTATCTCAGGCACACAGATTAAATAATTAAGAAGTTACTCTCAGCAGAACTACCATGTATACTTATGAGTAAGTCGACCTCATGTGTAAGTCAAAAGCAAGCTTGGGGGACAAAATTACATGTTTTGATATCACCCATGGATAAATCGAGGGTTATTCCACAAAGAAGTGAAAGGGCCAGCAGCGCCTCAGGACGCCAACCGCCCCTGTCCACCACTGCTGCCATTTTCCTGCTTAGGCATTCAGAAAGGCTTTCTACCACTCTGTTCAGAGGATGTTCCTGTTTTGATACAAGTTAAGGTTCAGGATTAACTCTTATCAAAAAAGAGTTCATTATAGGTTGGACTAGATGGCCTCTGTGGTCTCTTCCAACTCTAGATTTCTATGATTCTATGATTCTAAATAGAGTGATGAAAAGTAAGAGCATCTCAGGAGAACTAAAAAGAAGCACTGACCCCTTCTACTTTCTCAGTACTCCTTTGAGAAGAAGCACCAATTTCCCACCCAGGCATTCAAAAAAGCCAGAAGCAGTGCCACAGTAGAGAAAGCTCCTTTTTTTTTATTAGAGTTAAGATATAGCACTTACACTGGCCCATAGATAAGTCATGGACTGACCCAGGGTTTTGGGGTCAATTTTTGACTAATTTTTTTTAGACTTATACATGTATATACAGTAAGTCTTGGTATCAACATAGGATACTAACAAGGCAGTGCCTAAGGAATGTATAAACTATCTTTATCTCAGTTTGAACTGGGGTGGGGCAGGACACAGAAAAATATCATGAAGCTCAGAGAAGACTGTTTAGCATTTCTAAATTGAAGATATTGCTATTGACAAATCTAAAGTGTTCTGCTCAGTTACAAGGAAGTTATTCAACCCTTTTCATTATTTTCAACAGATTTTAACAATTACCTTTATAACAGAGCACTGATTTCAGGCATACTGCTGAAAAGCATATTTTACAAGACAACTCATTGTTTGACACTCCCATTGAGTGTATCTGACAGAACACTTATTTATATTTGTGTTATGTTTCTAAACTATTATTTTATAACAACTCAAGGAAGCTATTGATTATTTTTTTTATTTGGAGGAGGAAACATAAAACTACGGAAGTATTGTTAGAATGTATGCAATTAATAGCAGTTACAACCAAATTGACATAGTTAGGTTTGAGAACATTTTAAGTTAGAAAAATGAAGAATGACAATTTAGCAACACTTTACACTATAGTCAACTTTACTTCTTTCTAGGTATATAGACTTCTAATTCTCATCAACTGCTGCATCACCAAAAAAAGGGACAGAAACATTGTTTCATATGGTACAAAACAAGCAAACATATACCAGAAACAAAGATGTAACAGTGGTGCTGGGAGAGCAACAGTGGAGCAACAGAGGAAAGAATGATTTCTTCATTCTTTAATCTGATATTTCCAAAGCTGCTATCAACAGTAAATCCTTTCTGTGCAAAGCCAAATACTTTAATCAGAGAATATTACACAAATACAAGCATATAATGTAACATGTCAAAGCCATTCCTTTGATCTCAAGCTGTTCTCAAACAAGGGATGCACCAAAAGCTATAGTGCCTTCCCAGATCTTCCTACATGCCTACACATAGATAATGTAAATGTAACAGAGAATGACAAAGCAACTTTTCACTGGTCTTCTGGGGGTATGTCAAAAGACTAGGAACACTGTTTGAGATCTGTTTCATGCTCTGCGGATAACTTCATTAATACTGCTCTGTTATTTTCATTACTGCAATTATATTTTATTCTTGAGTGCATGGATCTTGTTCAAAGGTAACTAAATTGTCCCACTGACAACTTTCACAACTGCACATATCAACAACAACCATACCTGTTTCTTACTGTGTTGTTTTGTTTCTTATCACCCTGACTATTGGACCAAATCTGTAGAACCATGAAATTTCAAGCTTAAAATAATGCATTTCAAAACATGATGTCAGTTCAAGTGTACAATTAGTCAAAAAGTATTTCTACCCACACATTTTGATGTGAATATATCAGGCCATTTTCACACTACTACATTCAGCTTTATTCCCAGTATGCTTTGGCTGTGAACAATGCAAGTGTGACAGCCATATCCATGAATTAAGTGAAATGTGTGTATGTGTGTGTCTCTGTGTGTATCCCCATTTTGAAAGTGACTACCATATACTAATGGCAAATTCACTCTTCAGATGCGAATCCTTGTATAACCAAAACAGTGCCATCCATACCATGAGATACAGGTGGAAAGTCCTTAGGACTGGAGAAGGATATTTGTAGGTATGGGGACTGAACATGAACAGCAGGAATAATGGAGTAAATCTGACTTAATTTTAGAGACAGGCATCCAAGGGACCTGATCTGGCTTATCCTAACAAACCTCTTTGCAGATATTAATTGGTTAGGTTTATGCAGTTCATTCAATGCTAGAGTCTGGTGATGGTGCAAAAACTAAAGATCCAACTAGCATTTCTCAAGTAGTCCTAACATTCCTCAGAAAAAAAAATCCCTCAATATACAGTTCTATCACCTAAAGGGGAAAAAAATGAACTACACAATATACTATACTATGTTTTGTTCATTAGCATGCTGAGGTCCAAAACCATGCACCAGAGAATCATATTCCATTAGTAAGTGGCCTGCTTACAATGAAACAATAGAAAAATATACTGCCCATAAAAGCCAGGTACTTGAAAGAAGTGTGTTATAGTAAAAATATGACTCTTTTTTCTTAAACCTTAATGGGCAGGGGGGACTACAGTAACATGTACTTCCTGCTTAGATTTTATAGGAAACAAGAAAAGCAATTCAAAATTACAGCTCCCCTAGCAAACGTAATTCAGATACATTGAACATGTTTAGTGCCATTATATACAATAACCGACACCAGTTATGTGAAAGGCCCTGAAATATTGTGCTTTTTGCAACAATTTTGACTCTTGTGCAAATGAACTGCTAGGCATAATTTATATTATCGTGGGAGGGTAGAGGTGGGTTGAATAAACAAACATTTGAAAATATAACTCACCAAACTAGCTGTTAGAGAAGGAGCTGATTGCCCAAGAGTTTGGCTGCGCATTCGGACAAGATTGGAAGTCTCTCCACTTTGCCACGACTGTTGTGTAACAGCATTTGGCAGCAAGTACCTACCTGTCAAAGATTCAGGAGAAAAATATGGTCAAAACAAGGTTTCCTCTACCATTAACAAACTGTTCAGTCTGTTTCAAAAACACTGGTAGAAGTTTAGAGTTATGAACACAATAGATACATTTGGGCTGATTGAGCAACATACAAGCCACAAACTCATTTCATAGACCTTTGCAGAAAACTTTGGAGTTATTCATCTATTCCAAATAACAGTAAGCAAGCTTCAGACAACATCCTCCCCTATATTCTCCCAGCTGCAACAGATAGTGTTACACAAGTTATTGGTTAATTTTCCATTTTCATGCAATAGACTGGTTTCTCCCATCCTAATAATTAAGAGATGGGTTAACAGGGGTGTTTCTTTCATTCAAAATATGACATTAACTGCTTTTCCCAATGCTTTCTTTTGTAAGATATGTAACTTGGTCAAAAAGTTAATTTGCAACCGATCTGGATATTCTTGCACTTTGTTTTCTTCCATTCTTTCTATTTCTTGCTTTTTAAAGATTGAAAATCTCTTGAGAAAGATCTTCCTTTATTCTTTTGTGATGAATGTAAGAAAATCCTATATAAAGTAAACACAGGTGACTGTTTGCCAATATTTTGTGTGTGCATGCACACAACACTGGCCTATGATATAAGGACAATTATATAGCCTTTCAGAAGAAAACATGGCATGTTTTAGGGACAACATAATGTCTCTTGTATCTTCAAAGAAGCATGTAATATTGAAAGACTCTGCTGACAGGAATACAAGCTGGGAATCTGAATCCTAAGGGGAACTATTTTTCTTTGTTCTCTCCAGAAACAGGGAAATCACTTTTTAAACAATCTATTATTTCGATAACATTGAATTTAGGCTGTAAAAATACAGACTTTTAAGTCACTCTCATTTGATTGCTAGATTAAAAGTGTCTGTCTCTCATTAAAATTAAAATTTCCAAACAGCATTTACATTTGGCCCGCTTATATATATAAAATATATTAAGGAAGCAAGTATATTTTTAATAAGATCATCTACATCAAACAATGACTGCTAAGGCTGACACCCATGACTTCAAAGTAAAACGTACTGGGTGCGGGAGAAGCAATAGCAGGAAGTATCTCTCTCTTCACAGTCTAATGACAAGAAACAACCTCCAAGGGGTCATATTTTATTACTATGTGTTTTCAGATAAGTCAAGTCCCAGGCAGAAAAGAAAACAATATGAAACATACAAATGTTAGTGTTCTCACACCAATGTATGTAGGCTACAATAATCCCTACTAGCCTTAATAGGAAAATAAAAGAAGAATGAGTTAATTTTGTATCATTGTTATGAAACATTTCATTATTGTTATCTTATTTCCTTCTGGTTACATCAAGAAACTTTATTTAAATCCAATTTGTGAGGAAAGCCAGCAGACATAAAAAAAGATGTTGCTGGTTAATTCATGCATCATTTGCTGCTTACAACTTAAGGAAATTAGCATCTGTCAAGTGTATTAGTCAGCTGCATATGGTTAAAATTAATGGACAACACTACTTTCTCTGCCAGATTTAAAACAGAGATGAACACTTCCCTCCAATCTGTCCAGTAAATCTGATATAATTCAATCAAAGCTAGAATTACAGCTGACTTAATTATGTTGTCCCTGGCTACTTGCAAAAGAAACATTTGTACTAAACCCCATTAACAAAATTCAGCACTTTTATGCCCCTTTTCTCTGCACTATAATAAACCCATCTAGTACACATTGCTGAGGTGCTAAAATATCCACAGCAGTTTAGAATAACTGCACAGTTAGCATTTACAATTAGTGTTATTTTAATCCTTTGCTCATTAAAAATGCTACTACTACCTTTTCAAACCGATACGTGATAAAGGAAGAAATAAAATTCAGCCCAACTTTGAAGCCAATGAGTAATGCCCATAAAAATGAATATATGAAAATACTTCAGAAAGGAAGCAACAGAGGCATTCGATTTTGAAAAAGAAGTCCATGTCTTAAACAGATTGTCACAGTTCACTTCATCCAAAAAAAAAAAAAAAGGACCAAACAGATTTGAGAATACAACAAGTCACTCCCTAAAACATATTTGCATGTGTTTCTTGTCATATTATTACCCCTTCACATTCCTGGGGCAGACAGTAAAATCTACACAGTTTTGTATTCTCAGATCTAAATATATCAGATTTTGCAGTCTTTTTAAAAATTTACTTTCATCCTTCTCTTTACAACATGCTTGTGAAACCGCACAAACAAATTTGCCATGAGTTGTATAATCCTCGTCAAGTCTAATGAACACTTTAAAAACAGATACCTAGAACCAAGAACATGTGAAAAGGTGTACTACCATGTTTCCCTGAAAATAAGACATACCCATAAAATAAGCCATAGCAGGATTTCTAAGCATTTGCGCAATATAAGCCATACCCTGAAAATAAGACATAGTGATAGGTGTGGCTATGCAGCCTACCGGCACAGAGCGGTAGTTGTTCTGTGCGTGCTGCAAGCTGAGGCATAGAGGGAGACAGGGTAGAAGCAGCAGGAGGAAGAAGGGGGAGTGAAAAACCAAAAGTTCCCAAGTTTTGCAAACTTGCTTTTTCTCTCCCTCCAACCCCCACCTTGCAGAATCCATCCCGGATATAGAATTCCTTTGGATGCTTTCCTTTAGTTACTCCCCCCTCTTTCCACTGTACACTCTGGACCCCACCTCTCCGCTCCCACTTCCCTCCCTTTACGCAACTTTGTAAGACAATCCCCCCCAGCGTTCCCCCCTTTCTGCTATTGAATCTAGCGAAGGTTAAGGAAGGGGAGGGGAAAGCCCAAAACAGATCCAGGAAAGGAGACCCAAAACAATGCACCAGCCCACCCGATCCTCCCAACAAGTGGGGGGGTGAAAGAGGGATTACACCACCACGCTGAAGCTGAGAGTAAGGAGGTTTGGGGAGGGGAAGGGCAGGTTATCAAGGGGAAGCTGCTTTTCCCACTTACCAGCCAGCTGGGGTGTTGGGCCGGGTTGAAGAACTGCATGTGCTCCAATCTCGCCCGTGCCTTTTCCCCCAGATGTGTATCTGTGCACCCCCCTCTCTTTCCTTGCTCTGTCTGGTGTTTCTTGTTGCTGGCAACCCAGCAGCGGTACTCATGTGTGTGTGTGCGTGTGTCTGTGTGTGTGTGTGTTGTAGAGCAGGTTGTTAGCCAGGACTGGCTCTCGCGCTACTTCCCCCCTTCAGAGAGAGACACACTGTGCGTGTGTGTGTTTCTGTATTTATGCGTGCATTTTCTTTTCGCCTTCCTCTCTGCGGCGCACACAATAGCCGAGTCCCAAGCGCTTCTGCCGGCAGCCGGGGCTGCAGCAACAGTGGCGAGTCTCCTTGACGCCTCTGGGGGCTGGCAAGCAAATTTAAAACAAATGGGGGGGAAAGGGGTGGGAAGACTCGATATCTCCCTCTCCCAGCCCGATGCCGCTTTTACTTCGCAGCCCATCCAGCTTTCTGTCCTCGCAACAGGTCCTTTGCATTGGGAAAGCCCCAATCCCAATTCTCTGGCCAGCGCCCAGAGGCAAAGGAAAGCCACCCCCCGCGTCTGCACTGGCATCATCGATCCCACGGCAAACTCCCCGATCAGGTTCCTAGAGGGACGCCTCCCCTGGTTGTCCTCTCTTCGGCTTTGCTTTTAAGCAGCAATGCAGGGGAGGAAAACGACAAGACGGGTGGGTAGGTTTTTGCTTTGGCTACACGCAAAAAAAAGAGGACTTGCATGGGGGAATGCAACTTTTGCAGAAAAGGGGGAGTTGCATTGGGGAAAGATGGGCTATTTCGCTACTGCGAGGAGTGAAAAATGGCTCTTTGCAACTCCACCGAAATAGAAGTCTTTTTTTGGAGCTCCCAAAGCCTTGGGCAGACAAAGAGGAGGTCCAGTTGCACTCCTCGCTTTGGAGAAATTTCGGCAAGAAGCGAATCCTGTTTGTTTGCAAACACGACGGTGGGCGGAAGTGGTTGAGACGAGTGGCGTTAAGGAGGAACTGCAAGGAAACAGGCTGCCAAGGGATCGAGGCGGAGGAGGGAAGGCTGGCCGCGCGAATTAGGATGCGGCGCGGGAATTTCTGTTTTTGACTGGCGGTTAGTTCGTCGGGAAAGGAACTGATCCCGAGGTCAAAGACTCTTAGGTCATTTCCGCACTAGCCTGTTATAGTGCTGTTATTCCACTTTCAACATCCTATGGAATCCTTTGAGGCCCCCCCCTAAACTGCAAACCCCAGAATTCCATAGGATGTTGAAAGCGGAATAATAAGACTATGGCCTTTTCCACATGACACTCTTATAGTGCAAGTATTCCACTTTCAACCTCCTAGGTTGGTGGAAGATAAGGTCGGCTCCCCCGTCAGGTCCCGGTCGTTCTGTGCGTGCTGCAAGCTGAGGCATAGGAAGTGAAAGTAAAAGTCTCCTCAGGACGCTCTGCTTTAGGTATTGTGTGTCCACAGGGGGAAGAACTAAAACTGTGGCTGCCATTTTACTCAGCATTGTTGTACCATACTTAATAAAAATAAGACATCCCCTGAAAATAAACCATACTGTGTCTTCTTGAGGAAAAATAAATATAAGACAGTGTCTTATTTTCGGGGAAACACGTAGATGAATTCAGGGATCTAGTCCAGCATCCAGCTTTCCAACACAAACCAACCAGCCAGATGCCTCAGGTAAGCCCACAAACAGACAAGCAATGTATTTTTCATATGTCTGTGAAAATGAGAAGTTGTATTCTGCCATAACAGCCAACAATACTAGCTTCTAATCACAGCAGACACTTTTATGGGGGCTCTAATTCCAGTGCTTTGAGACAAGGATTAAAATACCTGTATGCATACCTTATTGATCATACGGAATCGGTATCAACCCAAGTGGTGCCTGAAAATGCTTTTATGGGTCTCAGTACAAGAAACTCATTACAGAAAAGAAATAGGCAAGGAAAAATGGCTAACTTATCAAGATCTCTTGGAGAATTATAAAGGAATATATAAAAGTAAATCAAAAGAGCAATTGGCTGCAGAGGGATATACAGTTCTCCTCCCACATTTGACTCTAGTAGGTTTGATTATTCGTGATGCCTGCTTGCCTCCCTGCCCCCGCACACTCTTCTGCCCGCAGCTGCCAGTGCAATCAAACTGGCAGCGCACAAGAAAGTTGAGGGAAGATTTCCCCTGCGCTCTCCCCCACATCACTGTGGTGCAATCGCGTGGGCAACAGGTGAGAGAGTGAAGGGGAGGGAAGATCTTTCCCTGACCCGTACTCTACTGCGTCGCTGCCCACGTGATTACATGGGTTGGAGATGAGAGAGTGAAGGAGACAGAAGATCTTTCACCCCACGCTTTCCTGCCGCTGCTGCCTGCACAATCACGCAGGGGGGGGGGCTGTGAAAAGATCTTATATCTCGCACTCTCCTGTCGATGCGCCTGCATAGGTGGCAGGCGAAGAGTGCAGGGAAAGGAAGATCTTTTTGCCTGTGCTCTCCTGGGTGCAAGGGAAAAGATCTTCTCTCCCCTGCACTCTCCTGCCCGCCACCCGGTGGATGCACCAGCAGTTGCCAGCAGGAGAGTGCAGGGAAGGCGAGTGTTCACTGGGGGGAGTTATTCACAGTTTGCTTTTGTGAAGGTTCTGTGTCCCTAACCTCCACGAATGTGGAGGGCCTACTGTAGTTTTTAATGGTTTTCTTAACAATTACTGTTTGAAACACTTAAGACAAAAAATGAACTACAATTGTATATTGATGGGCATATGACTGGTAGAATGCATAAACTTCTGTCAAAATTTGAGATGGAAGACTAACAAGTAAAAGACTGCATGGGTAAAATGGGTTTAAGAATTTTGGACAGAATATACAGATGGAATAGTGGAAAAAGATGCGATGAAGGCATTGAAATTTCCATTATTTTATCTTAAAGAATACTTTTATAAAATATATAGTTGGTACATGATGCCAAAGAAACTGCCAAGAATTTATAAGAATGTTTTGCATGTATGCTGGAAATCTGAATGGCAAGAAGGGACATTTTATCATATGTGGTGGACATATGAAAATGCAAAAAAAGCTCTGGGACCAAATCTTGATGCAGAGGATTTTAAAGATTAACATTCAAATAAAACCAGAACTTGTTTATTTTGGGACTTACAGATGATCAGCTGGAAAAGAGCCACGGGAGATTACTCCAGTATATGATCACAGCAACAAGACTGCTGTACTCACAAAGATGGAAGAAATTCATATTATCTATGCAAAAAGAATGGTTGCTGAAGTTGACTAAGCCAGCAGAAATGGACAAATTATCTGCTTTCACTAGAGAAAAATCACTGAAGACATTTCTGAAAGTTTGGAAACTCTTTACAGAAAGTATACATGCCTCTGTGAGAAATTTTCTGTAAAGAAGAAAATGATTTTGCAATTTGGCTTCAATAATTAGCAAGATTTTGTTAGTGGAAGAAGTGAATGATGTAGCTTTAGGAAGGTGTTTCGTTATGATATATGTACACTTTCTTTTGGTCTTTTGGTCTGTATTTCTTCTATAACTTCTTTTCGTTTCTTTTTCTTTCTTTTTTTATCAGATTATATGCAATTTTTATTGTATTTTGAAAAACTTTTAAGGAAGAATTTTTTAAAAGCCTATACACATACATTTAGCACCCAAATAATCTAAAGGCACAAGATCCTGTCTGATTTTGGAAGCTAAGCAGGTTCAGCCCTGATTAGTACTTGGATGGGAAGCCACCAATAAGCACCAGGTGCTGTGGTCTGTATTTCAGAGGAAGGAACAGGCAAAAACACCTCTGAGTGTTCCTTGTCTTAAAAAACCCTATGAAATTTCATGGGTTGCCTAAGTCAATAGGGAACCTGAAGGCACATACTACAGTTCTGTCATTATCTAACAGAAGATTAACATGGAGAGAAACCACAAAGTTCAGGAGAAGTTTACAAAGTAAATATATAAAAGTTTAAAGAATAATATACAAAAGCAGAACAAGGCAAGAGTAAGTTATCAGGAATAAAAATGCTTTTGGAAGTGGTGTGGTATGTGTTCATCTTTCTGATCTGGGCAGGGGTCAGGGGTGGTTCCATAATAGCATCGTTATATAATTTCACAATTGCACAATTACAACTTCTTTCTTTCTTTTTTCAAACTCTGATTGTGGAGCAGGAGATAGAGTGAACAGGATAGTGTATGTGCTATTATCATATTTCACATGTGAAAAATCAAACATGGGAACTAACACCACTGAAGCACAAACACGGTGAAAGATTGCACTGACATTCCGCTACCTGTCTAAGTACAGGAACAACCCAAAATAAATCACTAATGTGATAACTATTTTAGTGTGGATTGGTTCATAGGCTGCCCAGTTTGAGCCCAAATCTGAATTATGCCTGAGAAACGCAGAACTCTGTGTCTTCCAATGATTATGACTGGAAATTAATAAGGCTATAGTACTCTTTTTTCCTTGTTTACCAGTGAAGGATGTTTACCCTGAGCCATCCTTAGCCCAATCAGGAGGCCAAGTTGGTGAATCAAGGATCTCATTGTATTAATAAATGCTTTTCTGTCTCTTACCCTGAAAGACCAGAATCTGGACAGAATGAGAGCACTGCAGCCCTCTACTGTAAGCAAGGGGGGACTGTTATGTGCCATTAATTTTTTTTTTAAGGGAATTGTCTTTTACCTCTTGGCAGAATTGGATAAAATTAGCAAGTACAGGTGCCCCTTGTAAGGGGATAAATTTAGCCAAATTCCATATGAATAGATGCAGAATGCCTTTTACAATTTGTGTTTTCAAAAGGTGCGGTTATCACATAGTCTTTTATATGTCCAATAGTTACGAAAATTACTTTATGCATAAAGGTGCCTCTAGGCAAGGGATCTATGAAATTTCAGAAGAATAGTTGTAGTAATTTTTATGGAAAGGGAATATTCAGATTTTTTCATGGGTGAAATGAGTCTCTTCCCTTGAGCCCTCTTTGATCATTTTTGGCAACTGATATGAACATGGCACAAGCCATAGAGGTTCTCCAGACAGAAAAGATAAAATTTCAGAAGTATAAGTGCAGAGGCTAGGGGGCTATGAAGAACGAAAAACAGTCAAAGCCCTTTCTCCCCCGATCAACCAATATCAAATTCGCAGAAAGTTGAATGGATTTCTCTCATTAGTCTCCACCATTCATATGTTTTCCATTTTCGTGGATAAAGATATAGATCTGTGTTTTATGGGTTTTGGGTTTTTTACATGCAGGGGGTATCTGATGATGCAGGCTTAACTACTCTCCCCTTGTTGTGTTGCTGTTCTTTGCATGCCCAGGTAGGTACTCTTTGCTCATGTGACTTGTCTCCTGAAGATGGTTCTGAAACATACTGCTACAGCAGAATCACAGTCCTCCAACTCACAGATGGGCATGTGAGGTAAACTGAGCTCTCAGTGCACCAGAGGCATTGTTTACTATAGACATGGCTGTGCCACGTGATATTTATATTGCTCTCCTTGCGGGGGGACTGGGGTTATCACCAACATAAACACTGGCAGAAACTGTTTGGCTACTGCAGGGTCCTCCTCGTGCAAATTAAGCAAGAGTCCGTCCTTTTGTGAGGATACAGAATGTCTTCTTCCTTCCTCAGAATGCATTCCTTCATCAGCTTGCAGCCATTGCTCTTCAGAATCCTTCCTGCTATCACTGCTAA
Organism: Iguana delicatissima; assembly: GCA_948472985.1. NCBI lineage: Eukaryota > Metazoa > Chordata > Lepidosauria > Squamata > Iguanidae > Iguana > Iguana delicatissima. The sequence goes on along the minus strand of CAOKZL010002568.1, from coordinate 128,613 downwards.
GAAACTTCTAGCAAGATGGCAGATGAAAGGAAAAGCAGCATGCTGAGCACAGGGACTAGTTGGTTGGGCACAGAATTCTCAGAGCCATCTTACTTCTGTTGTAAAGTATACATGCCTCTGTGAGTGTGCTTGCATTATACATGGTAGGGTATTCTCTATCACTCTCCATACTAGTAACAATTATATAAACATCTGTATGTTCCTTAAGGAATTTTTCCCCCTAAACTGATGAGTCCCAAACACTTCATCCTTTGCTTTTAGGAAGATTCTGAAACCCCATCATAATTATGGTTCCCCTTTTCTGGATCTATATGGCAAACAAACCCATATTGCATAATGTGCAGTTGTGGGCAGGTCTACATAGGGACTACAAAACACAACATCCAAACACAAATTAAAGAATGTGAAAGACACTGAAGACTGATCCAGCCAGAAAAATCAGCAGTAGCAAAACACGATATAAACCAACCTAGACACAGAATGTCTTTTGAAAGCACAGAAATTCTGGGCCATTCTGACAACTACTATGTCAGACTACACAGAGAGGCCATTGAAATCCATTAACACATGGACAATTTCAACAGGAAAGAAGAAACTTGGAAAGTAAACAAAATTTGGCTACCAGTACTGAAGAACACTAAAATCAAGACTCAAAATATGCCAATGAACACTATGGAAGTCCCTCTACAAGAAAAATACAACAGACTGCTAATGTACTTAATGCGCTGTTATGCATATCACCTGACTAAAAACACAACCCTGGGAGATATCCCATTTAACAATAGGCCATCACACAGGCCAACTGTAACATATGCAAATTGCTCCCTCCTATCCAGGGACTACACAAGTATATATACTCTGTCTCACTTCCATGCCACCAGATCTTCTGAAGATGCCAGCCACAGATGCAGGCAAAACGTTAGGAGAAAATACTAATAGAACATGGCCTCAAAGCCCAGAAAACCCACAACAACCTATAAACCCACAAAAACAAGAAAGGCAGATTCATTTTAAGCCTTCAAAATTCAGTCTTAACATTGAGATTATACACCACTGAACAGAAGAATAAGGACTATAGTGGCTTTGAAAAACTGTCACAAAGAAAAATCTCAACAAATACCTGCACAACTCTCAGAATGCAAATTGTACAGCCTGTAAGAGGTTCAAATGGATTATAATGTGTAGGTGGGAGAATCAGGCAGGGAGGCTGCAATAAACTGAAGTCTTCATATCCCCTAGCAGGGATAAAGTTCATATATGTAATGGGAAGCTAGTGGGCATTTCCTCCTGCTCTGTGAGCTATGAGTTTCAGTGAGTTTCTGTAATACTTCTATTTATCAAAGCCTCTCTTTTCTAGCTGTTTAAATTAAGAATGTAAAAACACCAGTCTTCCTATATACCTGTACTGTGCTGGTAGCCTGCCAAGGCTTCCCAGCTATATAATCTGGGTGACAGCAGGAGCTAGCAGACAGTGTTTGTTTTTCTGGTCAGTTCAGGTTCATAGCAAGCTTAGAATAACCAAGTCCAAATTTACCAACAGTCCAGAGAGAGAGTGTCCAAGAGCAGCATCTATAGTCCTGGCAAAGGTCCAAGGAACACGAGCAAGGAATGCAAGAATCAGCAAGGCTGTTACCACCAACGGAATCAGCAGACCCCAGCAGCTTTCTGCCATTCTGGACTCTGGTTATATAGTCTTAGTGTCCTACCCAGCTGTGGCCTAATTAACAAGCTCTTCCTATATAAACACTGCCAGAAGCCTGGGCATTCCCTTTTCCACCTGCACTGGGTGCTGTAAGTACTGTTCCTCTCATATCTCCAGGGTGTGGCTGTTGGGAAGGGTACCATCTGGGTCCTGGGGTCCCATGTTAGTCATAGCAGTTTATGATCATACTGAGGAGGCCTAGAGTGGATCCAGCCCAATTCAGAAAAAGAAGGAACTCTGAAAAGAACACCTGGTAAAACAGAGCCAGTGTGGTGTAGTGGTTTGAGTGCTAGACATCAGGGTTTGAATCCCCACTCAGCCAGGGAAACCCACTGGGTGACTTTGGGCAAGTCACACTCTCTCACAGGAAGGCAAAGGTAAACCTTATCTGAACAAATTTTGCAAAGAAAACCCTGTGATAACTTTACCTTAGGGTCACAAAGTCAGAGATGACTTGAAGGTTCACAACAAGGAAAAAATGGATGCAGAGAAATAAGGTGGTAGGGAAGGAAAAAGGTGATTTTGCTATCCTGCTACTTTGTTGCTCTATATTCTTCCCCATACTCACCCATACATCAACAGAACACAGCAGCCAGTGTTCAAAGAACACTGAAGAGTGTTTAAGAAGAGTGTGTGTTACAGTTTTCCTTTCCTTCCCTCTTGCAAACCTTCAGTGCTTAATTCAGTGCTGCTTTAGAGGGGCAATGGACCCCAGGAGCTTTTTGTGGGCATGAGAGGATAAAGTCAAAAGTGGAGAAAAGCCTCAGAGTGCGTGCAGAATATGACACACATCTCTTTTGAATCTAACCAGAAAATGCAGATGAGCAGAAATAAGTCAGACTTATTTTCACTGACTGTATGAAAAGAATTATGTAATAATTAGTGCAGCTAGAAGTCCCTATATTATTTTAACAACTGCCTGGAACTAAATTAATATTAATCAGTTCAAGTTTTCTTTGTTTTTACTAATAAAATTCAGTTATACATTTCAGAACTTTAAACAATAAGAACAAAAATATAAGCATATATGCCTTAATACAATGCAATGATGCTCTATAATGAGTAATAGAAAGGAAATTATTTCACAATGTTAAGATCACTATGAGCCTGGGCAGACATAATGCCCTTCATTTCCAGTGCATTTAAAAAGCCATTATTTTATATCACTCCCAGCACAGCCAGCTAAACCTGTAGAGCATTCTTGATTCTGACAATTTAAGCCCAAGCCCAAGTGATTGTGTAAAGCTCTTTGAAGTTACTTCAGCTCATGAAACCCATTCACAGCTGCAAAGGAGCTTTGCAGTTAACTAGTTTTGCCAGCTCCTCTATGACAAGGAAAAATATATAGCTTCATTTTCTATATGTCCTATATCTGTAAGGGAAATTAAAGAAATAAATAAAATTATAACTCAGATAAGGCATTAACAAAAAGAAATTTTTGTGTCCTTTACATCTGCTGATTTACTTAATTTCAAAATGGAATTTAAAAATCCATGACACTGTTTCTGAAGGTAACAGCAAAATAGCTACTCATGCTATATGCTGAAAAGGATATCATCCTCAATATATTTAACCTCATAATGCATGAATAATTTTATCAGCAATCTGACTGACAAGCTTCTCTCTGGAGATCAATACTAGCTTTCAGATAGGCAAGCAGCTAAATTTATGTGTGAGTGGTACAGTGAATCTAGTTAGAGTACAAGGAATTTGATTCTGTGTTCCACCTTTCAGGGACATCTGTGACTGTTTCTTCCAACAGCTATGGAAAAGCAACAACATGTCAGTAGAGGAAAAAATCAAATTATCTGAATGCAATAATAATCATTTTGACAAAAATGCCGGTATATCAGTAAACATATTGTACTACATGTGAAATCAGAATTTGATTATAAAGCCACTTTCAAAAAATATTTGTATGCAATAAAATCATATTACACATACCACTTTACTAAGTAACTAAGTAGCTCCAACCTCTCCTGGGCATTTTGTGAGTCCAAGCTCTTTCACTCAAATTACAAGAGGGCCAATTCAACCAATTCTTCATACATATCTCCTCTGAATTGTTCTACAAATGGACTGTTCTATTCTTTCCAATTTTACATTTCCAGCGCAACTCTAGCCAGCTTTACCACATGGTTATAACCCATCCCTCCTCATCCATCTCTGTTCCACTCCATTGCAATATTAGATGCTATCCTTCTGTGTTCCCAAAAGGAAGGGAGGACTGTACTGGGCTGCCTGGTCTAACAGCCAATCCATGCTACCTCCTGCCCTTTCTCATAACTGCCAGCATAGGAAGTAACATATAATCTCAAGCACGTTATGCACACCACTGACATCTATATTGTTTTTAATAGTCCTTAAATCACTGGAAACTGGTGGTTTCAAATGTTTCAGAACTTGGGAGCGATGTGTTTTCTCTCCATCTTTACATCAGTTCCATTCTTGTTTTTAATGTTAACGCACCAATGTAAGTTCTAGTCAATGTTGCATGAATTACTTGACAGTAAATAGAAAATGAAAGACTTAGCATGGTATAGTGGTTTGAGTATTGGACTACAACCCTGGAGACCAGAGTTTGATTCCCCTCTTGACCGTTAAACCCTAGCGGGTAGCATATTACAAACACTCAGCCCCAGAAAAACCCATGATAGGTTTTCCTGAGGGTTACCATAAATCGAAAATGGTTTGAAGTCTCACAAGAACAACAATATAGAAAATGGTTTAACCAATTGATTAGTGGAATGGGCCTCTCTGAAAACAGCTTCCATGTGCTGAGAATCTCTGCTCCAAATGACTTTTCTTCTGATAAACCGGGCTTCAGGATCAAGTGTAGTATTTCCCCTGAAATATCCCTCTCAAAAACCCTCTGTCCAACTCCTACCTTTCTTTCATTAGGTCTGTGTGAGTGTTTGCATACATACGTTTTGACTGTGTTTCAAAATAAAGAAAAACAATTTTAATTTACTTCTGTTTGATTATTGACTCGGCCTGACCCCGTAAACATTTAGTCCAAGATCTCGCTACATTGCCCTGCCTCTCGCATTGCTTAGCTTGTGCTCTTGCTAATTCCCATTCCCCAAATAATTGGAGGACATTTAGGTGTCCCTCCTGAGACCTCAGAAATCAGGGTAACAGATTGCTGGGCAGCTTCAGGCATTCTTTTTTATATATATATAAAAACAAAAATGAAAAAAAAAACAATCCAACCTAACATCACATTCATATCATTACAAAATTATTATACAATAAACAAATACTAATACACAAAATATACAAATACATACATACCTATAACATATACAAATACATACATATAACAACCAACACCTCTCACTAACATATTCCCACAAACATAGGGCACTTCCCCCTTTTATGAGATACAGTCTTATATCTTTTATTTAAAAAAAAACACCTCAGTATGTCTTAAAGAATAGAATCTATTATTCATTTTCTCATTCATTATTTTCCATTCTATTTACAGTTTTTATCCAACTTACACTATTATCTATTTCAACATTTCTTTTCTTCTGAGAACTAATGACCTATTGCTTCTACACCTCTTCTCATACTTCTCATACTTCTACCTCTCACCACATTCACGTCCAGAACTTGTCTCATTATTACAACAATAATCACATTTCACCTTCTCTTCATGATTTGAGACCTTTAGTTGGGATACCCTTATTTTCCAAAAATTCTGCTAAGGGCTCCCACGAGCTTCAGGCATTCTTGAAGGAAAAGGATTATATGGTTTAAGACCAGAGTACAGTACTGAAACAGCTTTGATTATTCTGACTGCTTCAGTAATTCTACTTACCCCAGGTTAACACCACCCTATTCATCTTCCTGGATCTCTCAAAAGATTTTTTTTTATACCATTGAACATGATATCTTGTGGGATTGAGAGTAAAGGCACTGTGTAATATGTTTCTCCTCCTTCTACACATTCAGTTCCAGAAAGTGGTACTGTGGGATTTCTTTTCAACCTTATGGCTATGAAGTCATGGGGTGCCACAGAGTTTCACTTTATGTCCTATGCTATTTAATATCTGTATTAAGCTGTTGGAGGAAATAATTAAGAGTTGGGGGATTGGGTGCCATCAGTATGCTGAGAACAGTTAGCTCTCTTCCTTGTCATCTCTGTCAGCTGGTATTGTGCATGTAGGGGTCTGTTGTCTGAATGCTGTAATAGACTGGATGAGGGCCAATTACTGAAGATGAATCCTGGTCAGATGCTGATTCTATGAATTGGCAATTCCATGGAACTGGATAAACAGCCTGCCTAGGATAGGGCTACAACTCCTCTGAGACAACAGGTGCATAATTTGGAATGCTCCTGGATCCATCTTTGTCACTGGAGGCCCAAGTGGCCTGGTATGCTTAGCTTCAAACAGTCGATCAGTTACAGCCTTTCCTCAACAGGAAAAACCTAGCGACAATAGTTCACGCAGTGGGAACTTCCTGAATAGACTACACTAATTCACTTCATGTGAGGCTCCCTTGAAGATGACTTTGAAACTGCAGCTAGTGCAAAATAGAAGCTTGATTGCTGATTAGAGTACCATATGGACACCATGTAACACAAAGCTTAAGGAAACTGCACAGTTGGTGAATACACTTAATATAAGATATTTGTGATGACATTCAAACTCCTAAATGTCTTGAGACCTCAATATCTGAGAGAACACCTCTCCCTGTTGGGGGCTCTTTTATGTCCCAAGACTGGGGAAGATATGCTATACAAGAACATGGAAGAGGATCTTTTCCTAATTATGGAATGCATTTCTCTTGAAGGCCTAAATGGTGCCAACACTGCTTGATTCTAGTGCCAAGTTAAAACATTTTTTTAATTAAAGCCTTTGTAACCAAAGTGATTTATTCCAATACAGACATGCACTTGATTTTAAGCTGTTTTAACTTCCTAAATCTGTCTTAACCTGTTACAGTAATATTCTTTTAATCTGCTTACATTTTTTATTTTTAAATTTTTAATTGTTTTAAAATGTTTAGTTCATTTTATTTGCACACCACTCTGTGATGAACAGGTTGCTTACCTGTAACTGTGGTTCTTCAAGCAGTCATCTGTGAATTCAAATGGGTTATCTGTGCCTGTGCACCGCATGCTTCAGAATCTTCCAGAGCAGCATGACATACATTTCAGCAGTAATACAGCCCACTTTCTAGGTGTCTAGGTGTCTATATAGAACCCTTCCCACCAAAATTCTCAGTCACATGGCCACAAGAGGCAGCGTTCAAAGACTGAAGAAAGAAGCAGGACACAACAAAGGTACGACGAGTGGGGTTGTGTAAGTTCACAGACGACCACTTGAAGAACCACAGTTACGGGTAAGCAATCCATTCTTCATCTTTGTGGTCTCTGTAACTCATAAAAATGGAAGGCTAGGAAGTATCTAACCACAGGAAGAGCAAGTGTCATGCTGAAGATGAAAAAAGAACAGCTCTCCCAAAGGCAGCTTCCTCTTTCAACCTTGTATCCAGTCGGTAGTGAGAGACAAATGCTAAGGGCTGTGACCTACAAATTTCATGTAGAGGTATGCCATGGACAAAAAGAGCAGATGCTGCCAGTACTGGAATGGCTCCTGAGTTGGATAGGGAGCTGCTTGCCAGCCAGTTCATAAGACAGATGAATGGTTGCGCTGACCTATTTGGAAAGTCTTTGTGATGAAACAAGGAAGATATTTCTTATTAGAAGAGTAATGGAGGAAAAGCCTCTGTGACTTATTGAAGAATGCAGTACATTCCACGTAGAAAGCTAGGGTGTCATGAACACCTAAGCAGTGGAGATTGCACTCTAGGTCAGAAGTAGAGTTCTACATAAACATAGTAAGCACAATGTCCTGGTTCAAGTGGAAAGCAGAAACAACCTTCAGAAGGAATGAAATGTCTGGGCAAAGCACAACTTTATCTTTGTGGAATCTCAAGTACAGTTGATCCACTTGAAAAGCACAAATTTCCCTGGCTCTCAAGGTAGAGATGACACCTATCAGTAAAGCAATGTTCTAAGATTCCTAACCAATGGCTACATGCCTATGATTGTATGTAGCCATCAGAAGAGAGAGAGGGGGATAGGCTGTATGGCTCCTTTGAAGAGTAAAGTGTTGACCTCCTCTTTCAGAGTAAGAAAGGGTAGAGTAACACAAAGAAGTTCAACAGGAGGAAGCCTCTAGAACTCTATGGAATAGACTCTTTTGATGACATCAGGGATCCATGAGTCTGAGGTGATGGAGGCCCAAGCTTGATGGTACCTGCTGAAGCTGTTGCTGAAAGATGGAACAATGAATGGAAAGATGGCAGTGGAAGCTTTGTAGACAGCAGAGGAATCATTTTGGAAGAAGTCAAAAACATCATTTGTTGGAGTCTTGGTGCTTCTTGAATGAGGATGTCTTGTTTCTGGAGGTGGATGTCTTACAGGAATCAGAAGACTGGAGCAGAGTTTGTCTCTGCTGATGACTGAAGACAGGTCTATAAACATGCCTGGAGGTGGAGTACAACCAACAATATCAAGACTTTGATGTTTGAGGCTGTTGTGGAAAACCAATTTTTTTGGCCATGGTCCTCATTTTGTTTATGTGCTCCTGTTTGTCATCAGTAGACAAGCTGAAAACACCACCTTCATAGAAGCAGAGATCTTAATGGTGGAATGAGTCTGCTGGGATAAGCCAGAAGATCTCAACTAAGCATGCCAATGGAGTGCCACCACTCCTGCTAATACCTTACTGCTGCAATCCATGATATGCGAAGCTGATGGGGGAGGAATTGAAGAGGGTGTAGTACAAGATTTCTTCATTACATGCAGCAGATAAGGGAGTAGGGGAAGCAAAGCAGGAGTCAGGTTTGGCTCTTGGACCTGCTGATAAATAGGGTCCTGGATATCCTTGTGTCATTAATCAGTATGCAGATTTAGGGACCTGGCCATTCTAAGCATCTGATCAGCAAAAGATCTGACATCGTCTGTCAGAGAGACAGGGATGCAATCAGTCACCAAAACCTCTGGAGACACTTGAGCAGGTTTGGAGGAAAACTCTGACCTAGAGGTAGAGGAGTCCCCAGAAGTTGAAAAAGGGGACCGATGATACTCCTGAGAAGAAACCACCGAGGCTGGATTAAGATGGATTAAGCAGACAGGTCCATAGTAGTCAAAGGATTAGCATGGAAATGAGTGCCAAAGTGCAACATCTTCAGACTTCTTCTTTCTCTTGTGCTTCTCATGGGCTCCTTCAGTATGCGAGATCCAGAAACTTGCCAGGTGTTACTGGGGCCTCCTGCTTCTCCTGTATGAAGCTAGAATCTTTCTCAGTCACAGACTCCAGAGTAGCACTTGGTACTGGGCAGAAGGCAGGCCTGCCTAGTGTTGGCTCTGAAATGGGTGATCTTCCTGCCCATGTCTAGGAGATGATGAGACTTCCATGGAACACTTCAAGATGGACCAAGCAGAAGAAGCTGACAATTCCAATGAAGCCCTTGGTGTTGAACAACACTGATACTGGGCTACTATCGCTGAGGTCATGTAATGGGCTTTATTCAGCACAGCCATATCAGAGGCACTTATGACCTTTTCCCAAAGAAGCACTTTTAGCATGGCAGCAGGATTTCTTCTGGTATGTGGGCTGAACAACAAGCAGTGTTGACAAGAGCCAATGCCTTCACTAAGACAAGGGTGCACTTAGAATGACTGTCTTTGTCAGGAATTTTACCTCATAAGAGCACTAGCATTTAAAGAAGCCTGCAGAGGCCACAAAACAATGGGGTCCAAGGGACTCAGAAGGGCCATAACACCGTTAACTGAACCAGTTTATGAAACAAATCAAAATCATGAGTAATCCAAGTCAGTACTGAAGACAAACTGATCCATCAACATGCCAAAACATAAAACCAATGCCATATGCCAGGAACGGGGATTGAAAAACAGAGAGAACAGCTAATTCCAAGAAGGCTCCTAGTTGACACTGCTGTGGCAGCAGACAAAAAAAGAACTGAAGGTTTTGCCAGGATGGGTGCTATATAGGCACCCAGGGAGTGGGTGGAGTTACCACTGTAAGGTATGTCATAGTATTCTAGAAGTCTCCAAAACACACACTGCAGGAGCACCCATTTGTGTGAGCCACAGCAACTGCAAAGAAGAACTTAGGATACACAGCACAGTATAAATATTTTAATAACCACAACAGTGTAAGAGGGTTAAGAAGGTTAGAAATAGATGATTTCAAAGTCTACCCAGTAGTTAATTTTTATTACAAACATAGTTTACATCTGACATCTGGACCACTCAGAAGAAATGCTCAGCGATCTTTATTCTGCTATTACTATCATCTACTAGTAGTAGCATTTATTAGATATTTATCCTACTTTTCTTTGTCAAGAAAAAAGGGTTGCTCAAAACAATTTACAATCATCTTCCCTAAATGACTGTCATCCATTGACAGAAAGCTGAGTTTGACTGGTATCCATCTAGTTCTCACAGGTCTTTAAATTACACATATTTCTTATAACTATAGCTTTATTTTTAAAAGTTGATAAAAACAATGTAAGAACATAAATAGGCCTAAATCATATTGCTAATGGCAATAAGAAAAAACTCACTGAATCAACAAGATTTGCCTAACTGAGTTACCACTCAGTAATTGATTCAATGGGTATAATCCAGATGGGATTAGCAACTGGATTTAAGACCTGAAGGGCTTGCTGGATCATAACCAGAGGCTAAAAGCATTCTCTACCTTCAGTGGTTAGTGATCATCTAGATGCTTTATTCATCAGATATCTATGTTTTAAAACATTCTCCCCAGAATAGTTTAAACTGTATATTTATTAGTGCTTTCATATGCCATTTTCCTTACCAGTCAGAGCTCCTCCAAGGCTTCCCCTTCTAAATGGTCTTCCATCTTCACTGAGCTGCCTTTTAAATTTCAGTGACTTGCCAGGGCCAGAAGAAACTTCAGGGTTACTGGATTTCCGAAATGGCATAGATGGTGGGGACAATATGCTATCAAGCTGTAAAGATAGATAGATACTAATTTATTATCTATTTGAAGTGTGGTATGTGGACATCCATTACGTATTTTAAAAAAAGAGCTCTTACTAGCTATAAGAGGACATCAAAACGATTTAAGGTACTTGAGCATGTGGAGATGTTAAAAACCTATTGTATTTAGACAAGTGACATGTTCCCACTCCCCAAACTGAAACAGTTTAAAAGGATATGTAATCACTATGTTTATCCCATTTTTAATTTATTCATTACATTTTATCATATATTTTCACTAAAAAAATAGCATTCAACTGATCAGCAACCATCACTAAAATTAAATTAATAATATCATTAAAAAATCACAGTAATCAGTAAGCATCAATCTGCATGAAAGACCAAATTGAAAATATGTGCCTTTATAACCTTACTAAGAACCCAACAGTGGGCAGAAAAACAACAAGGAATCAGCTTGAGAAAATGACTCATGATCTTAGACATGTATACGCTAATGCACAAAACCTGTGAAATAAACAAGATGAACTTAACATAGGAAGGCAAACATGATTTAATAGCCATCATAAAAAACCTGGTGGGATGCATCTCACAATTCAAACATAATAAGTGGAGGGTATAATCTATTCCAAAGAAACAGACCAAATAAAAGAGGAAGAAAAGTAGCATTGTATGTCAAGGATCCATACACCTGTGAAGAGATCCATGACTTACAGCATGAAAACAAGTTAAGAGCTTTGGAGTAAAAATTAAAGTGAGAAAAACAACAGGCACCTCACTGCGGATATCTACTAGACTGAAGATGTGGACAACACCTTCCTAAAACAAACAATTATGAATTCTATACTATTTGTTAATACACAAGCGTATTAAATATACAGCATGTACAAAGAACTTAATGTCTTCATTCTGCATCATACTAACATGCACAGCTATTATACAATAAACAAAATACAAACATGCATTTGCCTTTTTTTTAGACAAATGTACCAAGAAAACTGACTCAGGTTTTAAAGATGCATGAACACATCAAAAGATGTTGATAAGTGAACATCCAGATGTTTTGCATCAGTAGATCTCCATTTTAACTATATTGTAAAGAGAGGCTGAAAAGCCACCAGATGGCACTATATTATAATTAACCAAATAGCAACAATTCTATGCTGAAAAGCTGTGTGTTTAAGATAAACATTAAGTGTATTTGCACACAACAAAAATTATGTTTAGATAATTATCCACTGCTATTTTTCATTTGTAAAAAAAAATTGTCTTTCCTGTCATGCACTCTTATTTCTCATTCAAATCAATGTGTTTCTATCAATGAGTGTTTTATTTGCAAAACAGAGGTAAGACAAAAATATTTAAGTTCTGAACAGATCACATATGTGACTGTTTCTAATTCAGAAAACAGAGATAAGACAAACAACATTTAAGTTCTGAATATGCCACACAGAAGCAGCATTTTGAAAACAAAAGACTGTAAGAAGAGCTCTGCTAGATCAAAAGGTCAGGCTGTCCAGAATCCCATTTCCAAAGGAAGCCAACCAGCTATAAGACTTTTGTCCACTTCACTTTTCCATACAGAAATATCCACAATGAAATAAAGCATATCTTGCCTCAGAAATTTATTTGTGAGATTTGTGATGCACTTTGTAGAGGAAAAAGGGCACAAATCTATGATATGTGATTGACTAGAAGATGTATATATGAGGAGGAAAAAGCAAACATCTTGTACTTTTATAATTTAAAAAAATGAATTTCGGCAATGCAGAATGATGAAAGTCTCTCAATCCAATCTGGAACCAGGCCAGAAAGAAAAGTGCATGGATGTCCTACTTTGGAAAGAAAAAAGAAGCAGGACAGAAAGAGAAGGTGGATGGGAGCTACTCGGAGACCCATATTAGGAGAAAGGTGGGATAAAATAAAATAATAAAATGGTATACCTCAGCTCACAAAGTAGCTGTGTTCCTGAACATTTCTTCCTTAAGAAAAAAATTGATACCAGAAACTAAAATAAGTCAGAAAAGTATAGGAATAGGTTCCTATACCACACACACAAAAAGTTCAACATGTTTCAGCAAACTTTTTATCCAAAACTAATGAAATGCATAGAATCATAGAGTTGGAAGAAACCCCAGGGGCCATCCAGTCCAACCCCTTGCTATGCAGAAACACACATCAAAGCATTCCCAACAGATGGCCCTCCAGCCTCTGCTTAAAAGCCTCTAAAGGAGGAGACTCCACCACACTCCAAGGCAGCATATTCCACTGCCGGACAGCTCTGACCATCAGGAAGTTCTTCCTGAGGTTCAAGTGGAACCTCCTTTCCTGCAGCTTGAATCCACTGCTCCTTGTCCTAGTCTCTGGAGCAGCAGAAAACAATCCCACTCCCTCCTTGACATGACATCCCTTCAAATATTTAAACATGGCTATCATGCCCCCTCTTAACCTTCCATTCTGCAGACTAAACATACCCAGCTCCCTAAGCTGTTCTTCATAGGGCATGGCTTCCAGACCCTTCAACATTTTGGTCGCCCTCCTCTGGACACACTCCAGTTTGTCAATATCTTTCTTGAATTGAGGTGCCCAGAACTGGACACAGTATTCCAAATGAGACCTAACCAATGCAGAATAGAGTGGTACCATTACCTCCCTCGATGTAGACACCACACTCCTACTGATGCAACCAAGAATCGCGTTGGCTTTCTTGGCTGCCTCATCACACTGCTGACTCATGTTCAGCTTGTGATCTACCAAGACTCCTAGATCCCTTTCACATGTACTGCTATCCAGCCACACATCCCCCATCCTATATTTGTGCATTCCGTTTTTTCTACCGAAGTGTAGGACTTTACATTTCTCTCTGTTGAAATTCATTTTCTTAGCTTTGGCCCAGCTCTCCAATCTGTCAAGGTCATTCTGAAATTTGATCTGTCCTCTGGGGTATTAGCAACCCACTGATGTCATCGGCAGATTTGATCAGCATGCCCTCCACTCCTTCATCCAAGTCATTGCTAAAGATGTTGAATAGCACTGAGCCCAGGACAGAACCCTGTGGCGCCCCACTAGTCACTTTTATCCAGGATGAAAAGCAGCCATTGGTGAGCACCCTTTGGGTTTGGTCAGTCAACCAACCACAAATCCACCTCACAGCAGTCCTGTCCAGCCCACATTTTACTAGATTCTTTGCAAGAATATCATGGGGAACTTTGTCAAAGGCCTTACTGAAGTCAAAATATGCCATGTCTACAGCATTCCCTTCATCTATCAAGCCTGTAATCCTATCATAAAAGGAGATAAGATTAGTCTGGCACGACTTATTTCTGAGAAATCCATGTTGACTTCTCGTGATTACAGCATTGCTTTCTAAGTAATTACAAACTGACTGTTTAATGATCTGCTCCAGGGTCTTTCCTACTATTGATGTCAGGCTGACCGGGTGATAATTATTTAGGTCCTCTTTCTTCCCCTTCTTGAAGACGGGGATAACATTTGCCCTCTTCTGCTGGGACTTCTCCTGTTCTCCAAGAATTCTCAAAGATTATTGCAAGTGGTTCAGAAATGACTTCTGCCAGTTCTTTTAATATGCTTGGATGTAATTCATCTGGCCCTGAAGACTTGAATTCATCTAGTTTAGCCAAATATTCCTGTACTACTTCTCTACTTATTCTATGCTGCATTTCACCCACTTCTTCACCTGCTCCCCATCCCCCAGGTTGAGTACTTCTATCCTTTTGGGAGAAAACTGAGGCAAAGAAGGTGTTGAGTAATTCTGCCTTATCTCTTCCCTCCATCATTAACTGGCCATCTTCTCTACGCAGCGACCCTATCATTTCCTTGTTTTTCCTTTTGCTGCAGACATATCTAAAAAAGGCTTTTTTATTGTTTTTAATGTCTCTGGCAAGCCTGAGTTCATTCTGTGCTTTAGCTTTTCTGACCTTCTCCCTACATCTCCTGGCTACTTGCTTGAATTTCTCTTTGGTGGTTTTACCATTCTTCCATTTCTTGTACATGTTTCTTTTAACACTTAGCTCAGCTGAGAGTTCTTTAGTCAATCATTCTGGTTTCTTTAGACACCTGCCATTTTTCCTCCTTATTGGCACAGTATTCAATTGTGCCTTCAGCACCTCACTTTTAAGAAACTCCCATTCATCATGAACTCTTTTCTCCTTTAGTATTCTTGACCATGGGATTTCAGCAAGTAACTCCCTAAGTTTACATAAAGCAGCTTTCTTAAAGTTTAGGATGCGTGTCTGGTTACTGTCAGAAATCTCTCCCTGCCACGCCACAGCCAACAAGGGAAGAGAGAGATCAGGAACACTTGGGGAGTCCGAATATACCAAACACCAGGAAAACACAAGTCGAGCCAGGTCAAGTCCAGTCCAAAGGTTCAGGAGGCAGAGATCCATCTGGAGGGTGTCGGGGAGCAGGAGACACAAAGGTTATGAGGGCTTGCTAATAATTTGCTGCAAGCAAGGAGCAGCCAAGCCAGTAGACATAAATAACGCCTGTGAGCAGGTGCTGCTCGTTATTGTTTCCTCAGCCTAGTCCAAGCAGCCTCCCTCTCATGCCTTCTGCATGATTTAGGGCTGATGGGCACAGCTGAGTGCAACTCCTCTGCATCACTGCTGATTCCCTCTCCGTCATGAGCTGGCTGGGGCAACTCAGTCTCTGTTTGACCTTCCAGTGCAGGGGATATTTGCAGGTTGACTTGCTCAGTCACTGGCTCAGTCCCCTGCAAATTCAGCTGCTCCTCAATCACAGCATCATTATCTATCACAGCTACACTTGGTTTCTCCTTCCCACTGAACAACAAATTCCAAAAGAGCATGGTCACTCCCTTCTAAGGATCCTACCACCTCCACCTCATCAACTAAGTCTTTCCTGCTGGTCAGAATCAGATCTAAAATAGCTGATCCCCTTCTTGCCTCTTCCACCTTCTGGATCATGAAACTGTCTGCAAGGCAAGCGAGGAACCTGTTGGACCTTGCAGCCTTTGCAGAGTTTGACTGCCAACAAATGTCAGGATAATTGAAATCTCTCATTAACACTACATTTCTCCTTTTTGAATGTGTGGTGATCTGCTCCAGGAAGGCCTCATCCAAGTCCTCAGGCTGGCCCAGAGGCCTGTAGCAAATCCTCACAATCACATCCCTGTTGTTTCTCACTCCCTTAATTCTTACCCAGATGCTTTCAACCTGGCTTCCTGGATATAAGTCATGGATCTCTTCACAGGTGAAAACATCCTTGACATACAAGGCTACTCCTCCTCCTTTCTTGTTTGGTCTATTTCTGCAAAATAGGTTATACCCCCTTATTCCTACATTCCAACCATGAGATTCATCCTGTCAGGTTTCAGTGATGCCTATTAAATCATATTTATTTTGTTGTACTAAGAGTTGGAGTTCATCTTGCTTATTTCCCATGCTCTGTGCATTAGTGTAGAGACACTTAAAACCATGTGCCCTTCCTGGAAGTCCTGTACTAAAGTTACTTTCCCTCCGCCTGTTGGTCTCTAGTTCTACTTGGCCTGCCCTATCTATATCATTTGCACTATTTTTCGCAGCACTCTCTGAATCCTTGCCCAGAATAATACTGTCTCTCTCCCCCGTCAAACTCAGTTTAAAAACCTCCTGATCAGTTTTGCAAGACAGTCAGCAAAAACGTTCCAGCCAACAGTTGTGAGGTGCAGGCCATCCCTTGCCAGAAGACCATCCTCATGGAAATGGAGGCTGAGATCCAAAAACCCGAATTGCTCCTGGTGGCCCCATCTTCTGAGCCAGTTGTTGATCTCGACTATTCTTCTTTTCCCTTCGTGGGCCATGTCCTTCCACAGGGAGGAGAGACAAAATGACAACCTGCACACGAAGGTCCTTCAGCTTCCTACCCATGAGCTCGTAATCCTTTGTGATGCGGTGAAAGCTGTGCCTCTCCACATCATTGGTTCTGACGTGAACCAAAAGGAAGGGGTTATGGTCAGTAGGCTTGACCAGTCTCATTATTCTCTCTGTTATGTCACTGATTTTGGCCCCGGGGAGACAGCACACCTCACGATTGATCTTGTCCAGATTGCAAATGGTCGGTTCCGTTCTTCTCAGCAAGGAGTCCCCAACCACTAGAACTCGTCTCCTATGAGGCTTGTCCGGGGTTACTCAAAGAGCAGATTCTGTCACGGCTACCTAAACCTTCTGTTTGTGCTGAGACTGTTGGTGCTGCTGCTGTTGGATGTTGTTCTGCTGGTGTTGGGGTTCCTGTTGCGGATGTTGGATTTCATCTCGATGACATTCCATTACCTCTTCCTGCCGTTCCACCTCGTCATTAATAAGATCAAGAACTCGGAAGCGATTCTGTAGCTCGAGAGTCTCCGTTTGGCACCTTGCTTTTCTACTCCTGCATGTCACATTCCTCCAAGCATTCGTCTCCTGGATTCGTGAACCAACTTCTTCATCTGCCAGCTCCTCCATGTACTACATCTTCAAAAATGTCCTCTCAGCAATATCCAAGAACTCCTCTCCCTCTCTAATAATGCGAAGATTTGATACACATGAGAAATAAAACAATCAGGTTATATAAACTTTGCATAATTAAACAAAAATATTTAAACCTATTAGAGATCCAGCCTTCTTCTAAATGCATCCAGGATGACCGTTCTTTCAGGATCTGACATTTTTATTATTAAGATTTCCACTTTGGTGGCCAAACTTCTAGATTTATGCTTTTTTTAACATGAGGGTAGCTGGTAAGGCAGGAGTATCTGCTCTCACATTATCTCTCTGTTTTGCTTTCACACATGCTCAGTAAAAAATTCTGGAGGCAACTGCCATTTACTTTACCTGCTATAGGCAGGCACACACAATTACAATAGGAGCGGTTACACAGAATTCTGCTTTCTTCAGGCTCATGCTCTAAGTCTTAAGGTGTGAAGCAGGGTGAGGGTGAATCAGAAGTCACAATAAAGCTTGTCCTGGAAAGATGCTACTAATCAACCATTCAGGTGCTCCTCGAGTTCTGAGGAATGAGATCACTACCATGACACATTTCATGGGAATTCTGGATGCTGTTGAAAGACCAAAAGGAAGGGCCTTACACGGGTACAGGTCTCTGCCAATAGATAATCTGAGAAACTTGCCACACTGAGGTCATATCACATGAAAGTAATATCCTTCAGGTCTACTGGGATGAGCCAGTCTCCACAATGCAGAAACTGCAAGATAGACTGGAGAGTGACCCTGTTGATCTTTTAGGGGAGGATGCAGTGGCTGACACAACAAAGATCCAAACTTGGGCACAGGCCTCCATCTCCTTTTGGCACCATGAAGTATCTGAAGAAATAACCAGCGTACTTGCAACAGTCTGGAATCTTCTCCACTTCATCCTTTTCTAGTAAAATAGAGGTCTCACCTCCCAGGCCTTAGGAAGGTGGAGTGGGACAGAACACACCAATGGGAAGCCAGGTTGAAAATTCTATGGGATTCCCCAAACAAATCACAGTCAACACCCAGGTGCTGGTGGTGAGAAAGGCTGCTTCCAATATGATCTGTAGGGACATTACGGCTGCTAGTGATGCTGGACTCTGAATCCCATCTTCTCAGCAGCTGTGCAAGAACTAAAGAGACAGTTCCTGCCTTTATCAGTTTCAGGACTGAATAGGCTCTCTCTATCAAATAGCAACTCTTCTATATACCTAGTGTCTTCAGATTTCCCAGCAAAACAGGGCTAGGCATGCCCCCAAAGAGCCATGGCACCTGAAGTAACTTTAGCATCACAATCTCCTGCACGTCCAGTCAGATTGTATGCCTCTTGCTGAAAGTATAGCTGCTTATCTCTGTTTTTCAAGGAGACATGGAACAAAAGCCAGAGCTTTTTCCCAGAAAAACTGTCAATAAACAGCCATACAAGCTTGCATGTTTACAACTCTCACAGCTATAGAGTGGCAGACGAGTAGAATCAGCATCCAAAAATATATCTAGGCATTTACTTTCTTGCTCAGTCAGCATGGAATGGTTCCTCAACCCTTTCGTTTGTGATGCCTCAAAGACTATAAAATTGGGCGTTGGGCAAGTGAATAAGAAAGAAGCATATTCCTGATGCATCCAACATGTTTTCTACATTATGTGAAGTATTTAGGAACAAGGATGGCTTATGCCATGATTGTTAGATGTCTTGAGACAGAGCAGGTAGGAGAGAGACCAGAACAGATGTGCCAGCCTGTGTGTCAACCCTCTGAAACGTGGGATCATCCAGCAGTGCTGGTGGAGTTATTACATGAAGACCAAGTGATTTGGCCACACACAGAAATAAGTCAGCATATGGCTTGAGATCCTCTGGAAGGGAAGAAGGCTGTTCATCTACTGCAACAGCAAGAAAAGATGTCAGTGGTGAATGAGAGGCAGGGAAGGAAATGTCCAAAGGATATCTGTCATTGGAAGAGACTTCCTGGTATGGTGGTTGTTGCTGTTATTGTTGCTGTTGTTGTTGAAGGGCAAGAACAACTATAGCAGATGAGGCTGAGAATAATGATCAGATTGGATAAACTGGCCAAGTAGTGAACCAATGGATTGGAGGTAAGAACCTCTTCAACATCTTGGACGGAGAGCTGTCAGAGAGTGGAAGTCCAAAAAGTTGTTGTTACTCAATGCTGAACTGTGCTGGCAGCTTGTAATATCTCAGAGCCTGTACAGTAAAGTTTTCAATGGCAGTAGTGAGGACATGACTGATCACAGAGGTAGGATCTCTGGTGAAGTCAAGTGTACAATCAGTATCAATGGGGCTGGACAAACATTTGACAGAGGCAGCTTGTAGGGCTGAGAATGATGATCAGACCTAGGCAGTCAGAGTGAGAATGCTTCATAGAGCGAAGAGAGAGAGAGGATAGCCATCAGATCAATAATGGTCCTCAGACCAAGGACAGCAGTTAGAGTGAGGATGATGGTTGGAGCAAGACTGTTCTTTGGAGCCAGAACTCTCCATGGATCATGAACATTCTTCAGACCAAGGTAAGTCTTTCCCTTAGATTTATGCTTACCCTTTATGCTTAGTGTCCCCCTCTTTCTCTTTTTCTGGCCAATGTCAGCAGGAATGAACATCCAACTCCAGATTGTGCTAGGGATAATCTGACATCTTGCCCAAAGGAGGAGAAGGCAGCAATAGAGAATCATTGCAGATGTACTGATGTCGGTACTGAAGGCGGGGTTAGTGGGACCAAGGAAGATGGTAATGATGCCTGCAATGATGGATCCAGGGTGAGCAGAAGTCACAGTGGACAAATAGTCTTTCTTTTTCTTTGATGTGTGGGTCTTCACAATCATCACAGAAGCTAAGAAAGAAACTTATATGAAGCCAGTTGGTCCACTGCTCAAAGGCACTGTTCCCAACAAGGCAAATTGAGCTGGGAAGCCCTATTTTTAAAGCATGGCAAACAGAACACTGTCATGGGATGTGGGACTCACCAAGATAGCAAAGGCATAAAGAATGACCATCAGAAAGGGAGACTTTCCTCCCACAAGCAGTACATGGTTTGAAAAGAGAGGTGATGGCCATAAAAGAAAAGGAAGAAAGGAAGGAAAGAAGGGCCTAAGCTCTGAAATAAAAAGGAAGTTTTACTTTTATTAACCCAGTCAAAAAGTGGAAGAAAGAATAAAATGCTAAATTAGAGAGAAAGAGGAAAAGAGAGAATAAATTAAGGAACAGAGGAGGATGAGGCTACTCAGCAACGAGAAATAACCAATCAATATTGCTCTTGCAATGTGGAGAGAATCTGAAGGAAAAGTAGCTTTGGAGGGCTAGAGTATGCACTGCTGTGGGGAGGGAAGCAGAGTTCCCACCAAACTCTAGAACGTTCTGGTTGTGGTCTCCGCGCAGCTATAAATCCCTTTTGTGCGAGGCACAGAGAGTACAAAGTAGAAAGACAAGATTAAAAAATCAAAACACAAAGCAATGCCAGCAAGATTATGCAACAAGAATGAGACAGATTTTCAAATCAATAAGCAGATTCTTCTTGGAATTTCACAGGTAGGGCATGAGAGCAACAGCTTTTCCCTGTGTGCTCTGCAGCACAACTACTTTTGAGTCTGAACTTGGATGTTTCATGTAGTGATCATTACTACTAGCACTGGACAGAACAACCCCCACGATTTGTCTAGCACTTAAAAAAAAAAGTCTGTTTGTGGCTATCAGATCTCTTGACAGTAAAAGCCATAATTACATTCTTGCATACCTTGAATCAAAAGTCAGCCAATTCACTATATTATGTGAGCGGGCAAAAAAAATCTCCTTTGGTTTTCTTCCACACATACTCATTTGCTGCACAGTCAGCTGATATTATAAACTTGAGTTTTTCATCACGACTGCAGGATTTGTACCCATTATTGTCCCAGCCAGTTTGGGTCCCAACTATGCATTCATAAAATCAGAATGTTCCCCAACACCTCCTAATGTGCTAGAGTGAATGAATGGCAACCATATATTCTATATAAGAAAGGAGAATACAAAGTTATATTATGACAGTCCATGGAGAAAAGAAGAAAAAAGATGATAAGATGATATGAAGCTCATAGGACATATGGAACAACAGGTGGGTGGCACTTCCTAAATTTCCAGGAGTATTCCCCTCTACTTAAAAAAAAAATCCTTTTCAGCCTTATACAAACACTGAAAGCCTACCATTTTGCATCTGACACAGTTAATCTGTGCTTGTAAAGCTATTCAACACTCCTTTATTCTACACTAAAAAGAAACTCCAATTATAAATCAAACAAAATATATTTAGAATAGTTTATATTTATGAATAATCATTAACTTATTTCACATGTGTCATTCTTGAGTTTAAACACTGGCTTATGTACAATTTTTTTAAAAAAGAATGACAGCAGTTTCACAGCCATAGGCTCAGCCACAGGGTAAAATCATAGTAAGCTTGCTTTCAAAGTCACTTTCAATCTTAACAAAAAAAAAAAAAAAAGTTAAATACATATTAAAGAGAATCATTCATATTCATAGTTTGTTGACACCGTCATCATTTGGCTAGTGAAAAATGCTTTAATCTGCGAAAGAGAATAAGTATGCTCGGAAACAAGATTTTTGTATTTACTAGGAATACTAATGAAGTCAACTGAGTTTAGTTCATTTATAAAATCCATTTCTACTCTGTCACCAATGAATTTCTAAGCTACCTAAAATAGCTTAATTTGCTCAGATACAATGCAGCCTTCAGAAAGCTAATTGCTCATTCAAGTCTATGCACTTCAACCCATGCTCAATTAGACCTTATTTTCCCCTCTGTTACATTAAAATATAAAACTACAAACACAAGCTAACAGAGAAGAATAGTTGAGGTGAACAACTGGCTCTGCAGATGGTGCCGCCTGGAACAATTTGGCTTCTAGAACAAGTGCTTCAGATAATAGCCTGAATGTTATAGCGAGAACTGGGCAAATAGTACAAAAACCCAACAGCAGGAGGGGAAAAAAATTAAATAAACAGCTATGGTGAATGACCCAAGATCTTAAATGTCTTTACGCTAACACAGAGAACATGGGAATAAACAAGATGAACTTAAACGCTTAACACAGAAAAACAAATATGATGTGATATCCATCACTGAAGACTGGGCGGTATGAATTTCATGACTGGAATGTACTAACACAGAAGTATAATTTATTTCAGGTAGATCAATCAAACAGGAAAGGAGGAGGAATAGCATTATAACATCAAAGATATTTACACCTGTGAAGAGATCCATGACTTAAATCCTGGAAGCCAGGTTGGGAACATCCGGGTAAAATTTAAGGGGGAGAGAAACAGTGAAGTTGCTGGAAGTGGTGGGATCCTTAGGTGAGAATGACCACGTTTTCCTGAAATTTGTTATACAGTGAAAAGGGGAACCCAAACTTAGTCAAACATGCATTCTAGACTTTAAGAAAGCTGATTTCAGAAAATAGTAGGTGTGACCCTATGGTCAGGAATACTAACAGATAAGGGACTTCAGGATGGATGGGAGTTTCTCAAAACTGAGATCCTGAAGGCACAATTTCAAATAGTTCAGATCAGAAAGAAAAATGGGATATGTCTAAAGAAACTGGGATGGATGTTTAAGAAACTTTAATGACAAGTTGCTTTGGGGATCAGCTATTTGGAACACAAGTGCAACTTGATGGCAGGCTGCCAAGTAACAGGAGTAGTACCAAAAGAGTGAAACCCAGCACAGCAATGTGCATGGGAGGGACTTTAGGATTATAGGAATTATAAATAAGGCAGAGATTCCATTTGTAAAGATAGCCTTCAGTGAGCTGTTGGCCAAAGAGGGTGGCTGAGTTGTGTTTAAGCAGCTGAGGGGAAGAAAAAAAGAGAACTGGTGTTTAACGCTGGGAGTTATTGGCATAGGCTGTCAGAAGTTTGAACTGATTAATGTAACAACACTGCATTTTACATGAATTGTGACAAGATACTTTATTTCTATTACAACAAAAGACACTGTTTGCTTTATAACTACTGAGTTGACCTGCATTCTCTAAAGTCATTGATAACAAAAACAAAAAAACAAAAAACAACCAATTTGTTCTGAAGAAACACTTAGTAGATTGAGGGCTAAGTGTTAGCATCAAGGCACCTTATTAAGTTAGACCTGCAAAATCAGTCTAGTGAAAATAACAGCCATCAAAACTTCCAATTGAGTGAAGATTTAAAAGGGACGTGTACAAGGGATGGGAAAAGGAGGAATCATCAAAGACTAATTCAGACCAATGCCCAGCATGTGTATGGAGAAAGTCAGAACAGCTAAAACACGAGAACAAGATCAGGCTTGCTAGAGAGGTTAAAAACAATAAAAAGGTCTTAGTAGACCATAAGTTGAATGTAAGTAAACAATATGATATGCCACTTTTAAAAACAGAATGCCTTTTCTACCACTCTATTCCGCTTTATACAGACCTCATCTGGAATACTACATTCAGTTCTGGGCACCACAGTTCAAGAAGGATATTGACAAAGTTAAGAGGTGATATGATAGTCATGTTTAAATATTTGAAAAGATGCCATATTGAACATGGAGCAAGCAAGCTTCTTTCCTACTGCTCCAGAGTCCAGGACATGGAGCAACAGATTCAAACTACAGGAAAAAAGATTCCACTTAAACATTAGAAATAACCTCCTGATGGTAAGAGCTGTTCAACAGTGGAATACACTGACTTGGAGTGTGATGAGGTGTCCTTTTTTTGGAAATCAAATTTTCCATCTTATATGAATATGCTTTCTGCCTCTGGATATTTGGGTGAGTTGGAATACCTTTGATTTTGCATTCACAAGACAAATATTCTCACAGACTTTGCAGAATTTGATACCTCACAATATGCTAGAATTCTGACTGGAATTTTAAAAAATACCCCCAATTAAGCCACTCCGTTGAAGTTTTGCTTTGGTTATTTTATCTATCTGGATGAGGATAAAGAAAAAACTGGATTTACCAAAAAAAAATTTACCATCACAAGAGCAGTCACGCACAATCCTCTGGCAGGATTTTAAATTTTCTCAACCTCCTGTCTGAAATAACTTTTGCAAGTAAGCAACCCCTATAAGATTAATCGGAACCACTAAATTAATTGTATAAAAAGTCATAAAGGAGCCCAGTAACACCTTTGAAACTAACTTGATAGAAGAAATTCCTACCACAAGCTTTTGTGCAGTCAGTCCACTTTATCAGTTATACTAGATTACTCATTCACTATAATTTCAAAAACATTTAAAATTTTCCCTAGTGTTGAAAGAATGTTAAAATTTTGGTCATATATGTGAATGAGAACAAACATTCTCTTTAACTTTCCTGCTTCCCATTTTTAGACCTCATAAATAACACTTAGAGACAATCAGTTATGTTTCAGGTAACTCAAAGGGCTAGACAGGCACAACAAAAATTTTTCTGAAAGATACCGAAAATGTATCGTTGAAGTAAAAGTCCACAAATTTTCAACACAGCACAGAACTGTATCACTTACATCAGTAGCTTGGCACCATATAATGAACTTCTTATATTGTTGGATAATCCTAAATACTATGATCTTTGGTAGAATAAAATTGGACATGCCTATTATGTTAACGATGCATTATTACTCTGTGTAGAAATATTGATTAAATGTGGAATATCCCTATTTTTTAAATAAATTGATCAAGTAGTAAAAATGTTAAGAAATGATGAAGAGACCACAGTATGAACAAGAGGTTTCCAATTAAAACTGCTTGAAGCAATGGTGATAGCTTGCATAGTGGAAATATGTGTATTATTTCACAAGGTTTAACAAGAATACTGAAAAGAAGAGTTTCTCAAAGGTATTAATTAATACTGAGAAGTAAAACAAAGTATCTTCCCACAAATACCATGATTTCCTAACACACATACTAACTTATATCCCTCATCTTAACATTTGCCAAGTTGTGTTGTTACATTTCAAAGTGAAACTACAAAAACAGGTATGTTACTGTGATTTTCTTTACAGGAAGCAGTTTGTTTACTTAGTCATCTGCAGAGGGAGTGAATTTCCTTGGCAAAATTAATTCTATTCTCTGTTGATTCCAGTCCTCAGTTTTGTAGGAAAAGCATCACTCGATTTCCTTACTGGTATCATAAAGAGAAAATAAATCACTCAAATCACTAAAGAATTCACCAGAAAAACTGATCATGGTTTAGAAAAAATATAGCAAACAGATAGGTAAGATCCCAAGCCTGTACTAGTGTAATAGTAAACCAAAAGAGCACAAAATGTATGTGAACTTTCAAGAGTTTCAGATACTTCTTGAACAAGGTGTTACAAAAGAAAGAGGGGGGCTACTGCGTCATGGGCCACATTCTTGTTGGCCAGTGCTGCTGTGCTAGTAGAGGTGGAAGTGGCATAGGCAGCAGTACAGCAGTTGGGGTAAAATGGCCATGGGCACTGTGATGACAGGACAACAGCACTGGAAGCCATTTCTCTGAAGACAGAAAGCTGCCGTGTCAGCTTCTGAGCTGCTCAAAGTGTGGTAAACAGGGTCCTTGAGCCTGGCAGCCAGTTTTCTCTCTTTACAGAGGACCAGGCAGCATTCTCCAGTGATGGAGATGACTCTGTCTTCTGTTCCCCTCCTGCTATGCAACACTTCAAAAAGTGTCTTACTCTGGTGTGGCAAGGCCTGCCTTTTCTCCTCACAGACTGGAATGGCAGCCTTCCCCAGTCTGCTAAAGTACCCTGTCACTTCACTCAGCTCTGCCTTCCCCTTTAAAATATCTCCTTCATGTGAGAGGGGTAAAGCCTTTCAATTGTTAATTAGAACCCCTTTGATGATATACGATAGCATGGTTCTATTTGGTGATACCTACTGAAAATCATTCAGCTGACTCAAAATTTATAAAAAATATACTATAATCTTTATTAAAACAACAACCAGAATAAAGTATTGGTTTTTATACGTCTGTCTAAGCTCAAAGAGGTCTTCAGAATGTGCTTAGACAGTTTTCTTGAATCTTTATATCAGCAGAAAGGCACAGCTCTCACACACACAGCCCTTTGGGTACTCTTTTGCCCAAAGGCTCAGTTTCCCAAATCTAGGTCACCCTTTCTGACCAGACTCAAAAGTCAGTTGATTTCTCTTCTGCCTCTCTCTATAGGCTTCCCTGAGAAAAACAAACTCTCCCACTCAAACCCCCTGCTTGACTGAGAACCTCTCTGGCTGAAGGACTGACTCTTCACCTTTCCTCCTTGAAGTCTGACAAAATCAATTCAGTTGTACCTTCGATATATACATTCCCCTCTTAGGCCAACAACCTGTCAAGGTCAGAGACCTGGGCAGTGAGCCAGACCGGAGAAGAGAGTGGGAGAGCCAGCAAAGTCCAGCCAGGAGGAGACAAGCAAGCACTTACTCAAGGAAGTTCATTTACCAGAGTGCCAAGCAAAGCCATAGTCAGAGCTCCAAAGCCAAGGGTCAAGAGTCCAGAGATCAACTCAAGGTATCAGGAACCAGGTGCTGGGAGCAAGGTACAGGCAAGAGGAGGGCTTGTAAGAAGTTTGCCACAAGCAAAGGGAAGCTTCCAGGCAGGCAGTTATATAGCCCCAGGCACAGGTGTGTCCGGCCACTGCTTCTTAAACTTAACCAAGAAAGATTCCCTTTGCACAACCCTCTTGAGTCTCCGCGTTGATTGGGGGCTTATTGAACCAGGCTCCAGAGCCTTTTCAGTATCGGATCCCTGTTGCTCCAAAGGAGCAGGCACAGTATCGGACATCTGTTGCTCTAAAGGAGCAGGCAGAGGGACGTCCGTGCCTGCTCGGTCCATGGCAGCAGGGGGAGCTCTTGAGCTGCAGGACTCATCTCCAGCCAGAGCCACAGGGACCCACAGCTGCTGCTCGTCATCAGCAGCTCTGACAGAGGCTTCAGTTATCACACAACCCATCCCTCTCACTAATGGGCTGGGTTTCTCTCTTATAGAGCTCCTCTACTTGCTTGGCAACCTGTTGCTGGGTGGCTCTGCCACACCCCCAGACCCTGTTGCATTTGGCATAACGGACTGTGGTATGTACAAGAAAATGGAAAATAATGATGGAAATCAGAGTAGATAAAAATCATTGCAGAGAGGTCAACCATTGGATTATACTGAAAAATATAAATACCAAACTTTTCTTAAATAATAATTTGGTTAATATCGCACACAAATGTAAGTGTGATACCTCTACAGATAATTTCTAAAAAGAGTAATTCCTTCTAGTGGAAATGCTAAGACACAACAGTAGGCAACCCTGGGGAAAATAAAGTGCAATGGACCACTCTGAACACAACCCCTGCTTGTCAATTTGCAGCTATGTTGCTGGCAACAAAAACAAACAATTTCCCCTTTAAACCAAAGTGAGCACAGAGTGGGTACCAGGATTTAAAAGAAGTTGTGTGCGTGGCATGAAGACAATTTGGCTTTAAATCAAGGTATGTAGTTAGGCAGATAAATCTTAATGGTGACAACCCAATGGAACATCTTTCTATAACATGAAATCATCATCATAATCCATAGCTGAAGAAGGCTTATATGCTTTAACATTTATTGTCCACTTCGTAATTAAGCATCCTGGTTCACACATTTGTCTGTTACATGGCTGTTTGTTCTTTTATATCTTAATATACATCCTGGTGTACCAAAAACCTTAGTGAATAATTAAATAGATAAATAAAATCTTCCATACCCACACTTGGATTGATTCACACACCACCATCTCTGAATGTTCATCCATGAGTGTAATTAACTGAACAAAAACTACAATCTAGCTAAGGTACTTAAGTTTTATGAAACTCGTAATTCATAGCAAGCAGACTTTAGGATTACCTAAAAAAGTAAATTGTATGGCTAGCCCACCCTGCTTTCCTTCAGAAAATGATTTCTCCCACATTATGCTCCTTTTCACAAAATTCTTCAGACAAGTCACTCCTCACATAATGCTACTTCATTTTCTCTGCTAGCCCTAATTTGGATAGCTAATCTTTTGGGAATGACTGGGCACTATGAAGATGCTTGGCTTGGTGTTTTAATGCTCATAAATCCTAAAATTATAGGATAAATAATTTGGCTTTCAAACAGCACAATAAATTAACACCGTCTTATTGTACATAAAAGACTAAAAGTCACATTTGTTTAAATATGTGCCTTGGGAAGTATGTTTAAGTATATGTTTGGAAAATCAAACCAAAGCACCATATAGTGAACTAATATGCTAATCATCAGCATATTTTAAAACATTCAAGTAGAAAGCAGGTCTAGGGTTCATTTTTAACCAAGATATTATTATATACTGAAGTCTATATTGAACTAGCATACATAGTTGATGCTGACATTATAAAGTTCTTTCGCAGTCATTCATGTTTGAAGCACACATGTACCCTTTTATTTCAGGGGCTATAACAGGTCAGTCAATTCATGAAAATATTTTAAAATAACATTCACATGTCATTTAACAGCTCAACTGATTGGTTGTTTTAAAATGTCATTACAATAACAAAAATGTGGCACTTTTGTGAGATACTAAAGAAACCAAAAGCTAAGTTTAAAAACAAACATCACTATGCAGGGTTTCAAAGAAGAAGTTTCAACATCTCTCTTCCTGTCTCTCTCTCTCCCTCTCTCTGACTACCTCTTGTGTTGTGTTACATCTACTGTAACACAAGAAAACCAAAAGTCTCCAGATTCTCACAAAACTAACAGATGATTTAAGTTTTAAGAACATATGCAACCTATGAAGAAAGTTAAATTAGGATTTTTAACAGGTACATCAAATGTCTGTTCAAGCAACACTGCAGACAACATGCCACAAAATGTTAAATTACCCTTATGTTCACAGCTTCTCCAGCAATTTTTATCATTCAGTCATTCACATTAGATTTTATTTTAAACAAATAAAATCGAAACGGGATTGCATAACAACTATAATAAGGTATCCTACTACAGCAGAGCCAGCGTAGTGTATTGGTTTGAGCACTGGACTATAGCCCTGGAGATCAGGGTTTCATTTCCCTCTCAGGGACTCACAGAAATGGGCAAAGTGTAGTCAACAGCTGTGCATTTAAAGCAAAAGGGCATGAGTATCCTGTTGTATAAAGATAATAAGAAGTAATCGTGAGGTTTCTGATAATATTATCAAATTTTCTGATGACCTGATTATAAGAATTTCAGCTAAGGCAAATACTTCTATTTGAATACAAAGAAACCATGGATCTCAACAGAAAGGGATGCAGATCATAATTTTTTCCCTTAAAGAAATCATTCTCAATAAAATCATAAAC
The DNA here is from genome assembly GCA_948472985.1 of Iguana delicatissima. Taxonomy (NCBI): domain Eukaryota; kingdom Metazoa; phylum Chordata; class Lepidosauria; order Squamata; family Iguanidae; genus Iguana; species Iguana delicatissima. The sequence goes on along the minus strand of CAOKZL010002568.1, from coordinate 99,127 downwards.
TTTTTAAAATCACAATGATAGTAGATAACCCATTTCTTAAAGTGAACTTAATGCTCTGGAAACAATGGTATGAATACATGTACCCCAATCACTCCTTTAACTTTAGCTGTGGTTAACTTTTTATGTCATTACTCAGATAAAATAAGCCAACTTCACGATAGCAAGCAAAAGGGCTGTATAGAATAGGGGATTTTTATTCACAATGTACACAGTGTACAGGTTAGCAGAGAGAGAGAGAGAGATCCTGAAAGTCCAGGGTTGTGGTTATGAATTCATAAAATTGCACACTTCCTTAACAGCTCAGAACTTACACAACAAGCCACTAAACACCTTCTTTCAATTTCAGGAGCTGATGACCTTTATTCTTAGTGAGACCTCAGTTTATGATAAGCATAAGACAGAGACAAGTTCTTTCTCTCAGCTGCTAAACACTCCATGCCAAGCAAAGACATGTGAGAACAAGACTTGGGACGCTCTATCTTAGATAAAGACTGGAAATCTATTTTCTATGGAAACCTGAGAAATACATGGAAGAATATCATTAAAATGTTGTATCTTAACTGAACCAGAACATATGAAGTAACAACATTCAAGCACAAATCTGCAGTGTAAGGTTTCTGGTTAAAAGTTTAGAACTTCAAAGGGCAGTATTAATTTTTTAGATTTTTTTCATTTTATATGTTTTATTGTGAAAATAGAAAGAGAAGAGGAAAAGGTAGCTACAAAAGGAGACTAGAAATGGAGAAAGAAAAACAAGAATTGTTTTCCTTCCAGTTAGTCAGCCAAATTACAAAGCAAACCTTCCTTCTTCTTCCAAAAAACCTACCCACAGCTGGAATGCACAGGACCTTGTCTGCTAGAAAGCATTTCAAAAGGATATATTATTAGGGTAAAGGTTGTGGCTGGATGGGAGACCACCAACAAATACCAGGTGTTGTAGGTTATATTTCAGAGGAAAGAATGGACAAAACCACCTCCAAGTATTTCTTGCCTAATTCCTAAGATTGCCATAAGTCAACTGGCAACTTGAAAGCATGTGTGTGCGTGTGCACGTGTATGCGTGCGTGTGTGCGTGCGTGCACACACACACAGAGATTGTGATTAACTCCTATTGTGTTCCAGCAAAAGAACAATATCTGAGAAGAACAAAAGCTAATGAATAAGGAAACACTTTGGTACACAAAGGAGAAAAATGATCTGAGCAGCACCCCAGAGAAGTTGAAAATGGTGTAGCAACCCCCATCCTGTCAATCAGACCTCCAATATTCCCAGGACAGTTAGAGCAAAGGGAAGTCCACCAGAACTAGGGAACACAGATTCCTTCCGAATGATCAAGATTTTCTGGTAGCTTAATTTAGCTGGTGTCAGACTGCAAACTCCTTCCTTAAGCATTCTTGCTCCTCAAGAGCAAATGCTTTCCCAATCCTTTCCTGTTGCCTCCAGAGAAAGATTGATGAAGGCAGTTCTGGAAAATTCTTGAATGTCTCCTGAGCCTTCCCCACAACACAATTTCCCTTCTGATTTCACTGTCAGACTTCATTTTTTCCCCTCTGTTAACCAAGATTTATAAAAATAAACACTATGTTTATTTATTTAGTTAATTTATATCCTGTCTTTTTTCCAGGAATGTGACTCAAGGGAGTTTACAATAAGATTAAAAAACAGATACAACTAAAAATACAATAAGCTACAATATTAAAAGACAGACTATCACATTAAAACATTCAAATTAAATAATTAATAATATTTGAAAAACACAATTTTTAAAAAACACATTCTTGAGCAGCAGTCAAGCCTGTCTAAATAAAAAGATATTTGCATATTTGATTGGTTTCAACTCTGGTTATTGTAAGTGGGATAGAAAGGCCATAAGAAGGAATGATTCTGAAGGACTATGAGGCAGCTACTGAAGTCCAGACTTTGCTTTCACATAAAACAAATGAATTGTGTCCATACGTGGCTACAATACTGCAAGTTCATCACATGCTCAATTTCCTTCCAAGATATATGACCATTGTTGGTAGGTCTGACATCAGGTTCCCCATACCTGGTGGTTTGTTGTTAGAACACAGAGTCATGTTAGATGCAACAGCAAATTTAATGTAACATATAGTTTAGCCCTAAATTAAACTATAGTTGGCCCTCCACAGTTGCCAAGGTTGGGTGTACAGAACCCCTCCAAAGTAAAAAGAATGTAAATATCAAAATGTGTGTATGTCTGTGAGAAGGAAGCCAAGGGATGGTGCAGGGAGCACACACCAAGGATCCAAACCAGGTCAGTAAGGAGAGGAAATGGGGCTGGTTAGCATGGTAGACTCTCTTGCCCACCTCCTTCCCTGGGTATGTGGGAGGTATTGGGGAAGGGTTTGTGGTGCTGAAAAACTGGGTTGTGAGTCATTCTTAGCTGGCCAGGCAGCAGCAGGTAAAGAGAGGGAGAGGGAAAATTCTTCTGGAAAGGAAGCCCTCAAAGTGCCGGGGGGGGGATAGGGGTTGGAGAAATTAATGAATAATAACATTTGTGAAAGTGAAACCTATGAATGTGGAGGGCTCACTGTATACAAGCCTTTAAGTACAGGCAGAAATATTCAAAGGAATATATCAAGAGTTTATGAAGAATTACTTCTATGCAAAAGAGCGTTCTGGTTTCCCCAGTGTACTGCAGGAAAAAAAAAAGCAAGCAAAAATCTTGGAAATGATTAGCTCTGCCTAGAAGTTGCAACCTTGCAAAGCACCGTAAACACCTGTTTTCAACTATTAACTAAAACAGCTATAATAAGGGAAAAAATCATAATACTTATTCATCTATTTATTTTACTAATCTCCTTCCTTTTTTCTCCCAGAACTGGGTCAAGGTAACTTAAACAATTAGTTTTTTAAAAAAAAAATACAGCTAAACACATTTTAAAAGTTGGCTTCAAAATGAAATTACACTACATATAAAATTAAAAATATTTTAAAACATTTCCATTTAAAACACAAAAGAAATGAAAAGAGTACTGCACCTTATCAAGAGTCTTTTCTTTTAAGATGCCCATTAAAAATCATCAGCAAATTATCAAGCACGTCTCCGAGGGTATTAAGACTACAATGAGAGCCTCCCTGAAGGATCTCAAATCCTGAGAAGGATTGTATGGGAGACTACAGTCTTTCAGGTAACATAGATTCAAGTGATGCAGGGCTTTATAGATCAAAACCAGCACTTGGAATTTTTGTGCCAGAAAAAGACAAACAGCCATGGGAGTTACTGAAACAGTGAGATGTGTGCTACCTATAATCAGTCCCAGCAAATAGTCTGGTTGCAGCTTTTTGAGCCAGCTAAAACTTCCAAACACTCTTTAAAAAAAGTGTCACACGCATCCCTTATAATAATCCAAGTGAATGTAACAAAGGCACGTATCACTATAACAAGACGAGATATCTCCAGGAACAAGCACAGCTGATGCACTAGCTTTAACTAGGCAAATGCACTCCTGGCCCCCAAAGGTACTTGAGACATTCAGGCTCAGGAGTGAATTCAGGATTACATACAAACTGCAAGCCTGCGTCTTGAGAGGGAATGCAATTCCATCCAGCATAATCTCTATTCCCTGATCCACCTTTCAACTGACCAGGAACATCTTTGCCTTGTCTGAATTAAGCTTCAGTCCATTACTGGCATCAGACACTGGTTCAGAACTTCCTCAGATTTAACTGGAAAGGAGAAACAGAACTGGATATCATTAGCACGCTGATGGCACCAGATCTCAAAATTCTAGACAGTCTCCCAGTGTTTTCATGTATATATCAAAAAGCATGGTAGAGAAAACAGAACTGTCAGGGACTCTTCAGGCCAAGGACCAAGGCATTATTTTCTGAAATTTCCCCTCCAGGAAGAAATTCCCATCCTTCTGAAACCAAAAGGATACCATCGTAGACAGCACTGAAACAACAAACCAGTTCAGACACACTCTCCCTGTACAGTTCCCAGTACAGGTCATTCATCAAAGTGACCAAAGCTATCTGAAGCAACACTGACACAGAACTAGATAATCTTTCTCATCTAGGAATCCCTGAAAGAGAGGGTACTATGTGTCACACGTAATACACATGCTTTAAACTCAACATGTTACTACTGTAAGAAAATTTTGATATTAATCTCAGTGTATATAATTTGCATGTCAGACTTTATAAATTATCTGTAAACTAAACAAAAGACAAGCAGAAATTGATATTTACAAGAAGTACTCTAAAGGACAAATAAAATGTACTCTTCTAACATGGAGCCCAGTACATTTTGTACTTTGGCACTGTACCCAAGCATCAAGGGTTGGTTGTCAGCATTCTAATGCTTCTCACTCTGCTTCACAGATGTTGTGAGGCTAAAACTTCCAGAATCCCTAGCCAAAGTTAGGAGAAAGAGTTGAAGTACCCCACTGTTTTCTGTCAGCCTCCTTGCCACCTCCAACCTTTCTTTAGTATGAAAATATTTGTTTCTGAGTGCTGCTAAGTGCATCAAGAGATACAAACTAACATTCTCAATGTATGCAGTACCTATAATGTAACAAACTTCAAGTTCATTTACAAAGCAAAGTTTTTTGACACTTTAAAAACCAATTCTGCTGATCAAGGGCTCATTTGAAGCCTATATTCAAAAGTTTAAATCCAACTGCTAATGCCAGCTTTAGTACCACTGAAATCAATGCAATTTACATGGGATTTGATTTATTATTCAGCAATTTAATCAATATGTTTGTTCTAGTTGCGACAGGCACTTAGATTTAGGTCTAAATATTTAAGTTTATTTAAAAGACAGAATTCATTCTTTCCACTCACAGGGTCTTTTCTGCTCCGTCCTCCACGCCAATAAACCTTGGCATTTATTTTCCAAAAGATCACTTGGCTGTCTTTTGTCATCTGTTGAATGTGTTGCAGTCCACAAAAACTTACATCAGACAAAATTCTTGGGGCCTCCTCCAGACTAACCAAAAGCCTGGTGGGAGCCGTAGCTGTATTTATTGGGAAAGAGGCTATAATAGCCATCCAGTGGTCTTCCTATCGTGGGTTTTTTGTGTGTATGTGTGCAAATTTTCAGTACTACATGTAACTTTTTATTCCCACAGCAGGCAGTGGCACTTGTTTGTTTCTGTTCCATGAGTTTCCAATACAGGAAATGCAAATCAACTGCTTCCATTGTCTCAGTTCCTTCTGTTGTATTGTTGGGCAGACCCATTGATAGCAAGGGGGTTTGACCTTTACTATAGAGATTTTCCACAGACCTTCCTTCCTCCATTAAATTCCTGGTCAAATTTTCAGACATACCAAAACAAAACCAATAATGATACTCCTTGCTGGTCGGGGGGGGTACAGGCAGGCAGGGGGAAGGTGAGTGACGATGCCACTGCAAGCTATGTTCTGGCAGAGCTGTTCATGGTGCTCCTCACTCAGATTTCCCCCATGGCAGTACAGTGGCCAGCAGGGACGAGCAGAAGGAAGCCATGTGAGGAGTACCATGGACAGCTATGCCCGAACATAGTCAGCAACACCACTAGTTGTTGGGCTTTCTCCACCCATGGCTGTGATCAGCAGATGCAGGCAACAAAGGGTGCTATGGACTGCTATATGCTGGCTTCTTTCATATTCTCCCCCGATCCTTAGAAACCTCCACTATACATTGCCCTACCCCAATGTATTCATCTGCAAAGTTGTTAACATTTGCAATTATGCCCCCACAGGTACAGAAATGTTGCAAGCAACAAGGCCATGCGGAGAACTCCCCAAAAATAAGCAGATGTCAGAGCACTAACATTCATAGCACTAAAGCATTCTATCATGTTAGTACTATGACCTTTTTAAAAAATCATGTACCAGACAGGAATATGGCTGGAGGAGGAGTACGGGGGAGGAGTTAACAGAGAAGATGAAAGGAAACTACATCAACCCCAAGGCTTAACTGCACCTTACAGAAAGAGAAAGCTGTGGTCAAAAGTAACATATAGATCTGGGACAGAACTACAACTCACTACAGGCAGCAACAAAACAGGGCCAAAATTGCAGAATACTGTGGGCGAGACTGGAAGCAGAAGATGAAACAGGTGTTCAAACACGTGCAATCCCATAATGGAATGTCCCAACACTTAGCAAAGCTTTTGAGCAGTCTGGAGGAGCCCTTAGTCTTTTAAGAAGCCATAAGAATCTTTTCAAGGTTTAAAGTATCACTTCAGTAACAGTGCAGTCCTATACATCCACTCAGAATTAACTCCCAGTAAACTGAGCTGGTGTTACTACTCGGTAAGCTGCACATAAACCAGGAGCCTAAATTCTGCTATTCACACAGACAAACAAATTAACTCAGCTTTTAGATGTGCATTTTCTTGCAGTAGCCTGGACAATGCGAAGTACAGTGTAGCTACTTAAAAGCAATTCATCATTTTATTTTCACTATCTTCCATTTAAAAAAAAGAGGCCTTTTTGAGTTCAGACAAAGCAACAAATTCATACCTTGGGTTATTTAAAAAAGTCTGGACATGTCCAGTGTCCACACCACCTTCAATGCAACTCACAACTGAGCCCAAAGTTAATTTTCATGAATTTGTCACCTCAAAAAGACATTATTATTGTTGGTAGTGTTGTGTCCCATCAATTTGCTTCTGACTTATGGCAACCCTAAGGCAAACCTATCACAAGGTTTCTTAGCAAGATTTTTTCAGAGGGAGTTTGGCTTTGCCTTCCTCTGAGGGTGAAAGAGTATGACTTGCCCAAGGTCACCCAGTGGGTTTCCGTGGCTGAGCAGGGATTCAAACCCTAGTCTCCAGAGTCACAGTCCAAGGCTCAAACCACTACACTATGTTGGCTCTTTAAACAAAAGAGATTACATATGACATCATTTGCACAGGAATATTAACCAAACCATTATGAAAAACGTTATCTAGAAACTGAAAATATCTTCTGTATTAACTTAATCTGGAAGCCAAACATATGGATCCTGCTATTTCAAAATTAATTCTGAGAGTTGTGACTTCCCAATTCTATACATCCAAAGAGTTCACACATTATTCCAATCACATAACGTTAAAGTTTTTCTGCCACAGGAAATGACTTACTTCTGCTACCTCCTATTGCAGTGCCACGGAATTTTAAATACAGTCAGTACAGTTAGCCAGGTCTCCCTACCCAACTCAAAGCCTTTCTCACCAGGTTAAATACCCTTCACACGTCTCTCTTTTGCAGAGATCTGATAATGGAAGAAGAGATCAGTCTCTTGCTGCATCACATCCACAAGCAAACATTTAAATAAAGTAACAATTTTCCTTTCCTACCAGAAAAACTTGTGACAGGTTTGCCTTAGAGTCCCCATAAGTCAGAAATAACTTGAAGGTGGCAGCGGCAGCAGCAACAACACCCCCCTGCTGGCTGGCCTTGGGCAAGTCATAGTCAGAGGAAGACAAAGCCAAACCTTCTCTGAACAATCTTACCAAGAAAGCCTCACAATAGCTTCATCTTAGGGTCACCTCAGTCTTACAGATTTTATACTAGTCAAAGAATTTTTTTCTCACCTTAAGACTCATTATCTAAACTATTATTTGCCTTCTTGCTCCCAACATCATATTCTTGGCTCTTGTCCAGTTTTAGTATTCTGCCCATGCCTATCCTGTTGCTTACTCAATTCTTATTTGGTACTTTATCCCATGCCTAAAGCTTCACAAAATATCTGTAAAATAAACATACTCTAATGTGAATGCTCCAAGTACAATTTGCTTCCCTGTCCAGCTTCTATATTAAATCCCAGAAGTTATTGTTGGGAAATGGCCATAATGACATCTTGCTGATTGAATATGCAGGACTTTTCCATACAATATCCTTGCTCAATCTGTTTTAAATTACATACAGGAGGTTACGTTCGCCTAGATCACTCTTCTAATAACTTTTCCACTGTAAAGTAGTTAGCTATGCCAATGTTCCCAATTTTATTAACACACTGAGGAGTCAGCTCATGGTTTTTGTTGTTGCTTGTTTCTCACCATCGGCCACTTGCACTAACCCCACAAATATTTGCAACCAATGTAAATAAATCTAGCATTACAATGAGAATGTAGACTGTCCAGACCCAAAACTCAGTTTTATAATAAAGACCTAGTTCTCTTCACGTAATCAAATTACACTAAGAGAAAGATAATGAGAACAAAAATGTTACAGAAGGGGGTTGCTAACACTATCATAGGGTGAGGGTGAAATAAATCTCCTTCCACTTGACCATCTGCCCTTGGATATCAGATACAAAGTGAAAAAATAAGTCCTTCCACTGTATTATGTACACTGTTGAAAGATCAAGAAAGAATCTCCTAGAAGCAGCCCCCCACCCTATCCCCAAATCCTTCACACATACTAAAAAAACTAGGTCAGGGTGCCAGCCAAACTGAAAAAATCCATGATAATGATCCACAACTTATTAATATTATTTGCATATTTTGAAATAGCCATTTGGCATTACAAATTTCACTGGAGAAATGAGCCTACAAAAAAGGATGTTATTCCTTTTTTTCATACAGCATTTTCCCAAAAGTGCTATTGGCATGTGTGCTTGTTCTTTTTCTTACAGACATCTGTACTTGTCATTTTCACCTAGACTGGGATAGGGAAGGATTTAAATCACTTTCCCCTTTCTGTGTTTGCATATGATGGGAAGGAAGAGAGTACACATTGCTGGCAAATATTATGTTCTGGAGAACAAATGCTAAAAATACCATGATCGTGTAATACTTTATCTTTTTTCTGAGACAGTCTTGGTTTCAATTTGCCCTTTAAAAAGGCAAGACCAGTGGGATTTCAGAAACATTCCACACAGCCACTGAATACTAATAGCAACCTGTCACTGACTTTCAATTACAGTTGGAGTTATAACCTAGGTTATGCTTGTTTGTAAAAGAAACCTAGAATATGCAGCAGAGATTACGAACAAAAATGAAGGAAGTCATAAAACAAAGTTATCAAACATGTTTCTACCATAGTAAAAACAGCTTCTGTAGTAAGACAAACTGAGTAATAGCCTAGCTATGTCTAGCTTACAATGTCTCGTTTATTTAATATGGAATGCTTTTTACCTCACTGGTTTTTCTTCTCTTTTTTTCCCCAGAATAATTTTATATTTGAAGGAGGGCAGATGTTCAGTATCCATGAATCATATGAAAATATTTCTAAAATACAAATTCCTAAAAATGCATTCTAATTTATTATAATTTCAGGAAATGTAACAATATAGTATTAATTTTGTATTTTGTATATTTCCAGTTAACATACTTGAGCTTAACACGGTATTTTTGACTATACTTCTGCATGTAACTAGAAAAACAGATTTCCCTTTCAGATTTATAGAAATCTCTTTTAACCTAGATTTGTGATTTTCAGTGATATATAAATGAGTATATGAATGGATGCTCAAGACTGAATATTCTAGAATGTTCGACACATTTTATAACTTTTACACATCAAATAACATAATCTTGTCCTTGAGTGAAATCTTAACTCAGCATTGGTAACAAAGAATAAATATTATTAATGACCTGTGTTTTTTCAGTTTTATTTCTAGGTACTTGCATTAAAAAAAAAACCTGGGATTTTGTAGTCCTGCTAAGAGTTCTAGGCTAGTTTTTCATGCATTTATTACTTCAGTGTACATTCTGCCTTTCCATCAAGGATTTCTGTGGAGGGAAACACATTAAGGATATATACATGAGCTGCATATCTCACCCTGCCACAAATGTCACAAGGTGACCTTGCTCCTCTCACGTCTCTCAGCCTAACCCACCTCCAGAGGTGTATCTAGCCTAAATAGCACCTAAGGCAAGCATGGAAATTGAGCCCCTACTTCTCAGACTGCTTCCTCCTCTTTTTGCTGCTCTGCTAAATATTTGGCGAACTGATTCTGGCGTTTTCTTGGCAAGATTTGTTCAGAGGAGATCTGCCTTTGTCTTCTGAGCCTCAGAGAGTGTGACTTGCCCAAGATCACCCAGGCCATTTCTATGGCTGAGTGAAGATTTGAGCCCCAGTCTGCAGAATCATAGTCCAATGCTCAAAACACCATACCATGTCAGCTTTTGGTTATAATACAATAGAATATAATTTGAGTTCTATCGCACCTTTTCTCCAGAATTTTTTTGTTGTTTGCTTTCAAGATAACTCCAGCTTACACCAACTCTATGCTAGGGTTTTAATGTCTGTGAGGGGAACCATGCTGTGACCTCAGTGCTCGTTGGACCTGTCACAGACCACACAGACAGAGGCTCCTCCTCTTTGATTACCTCCACCATCACCCTCACCTCCTCTTTTTCCTACTCCTACTCCACTGCTGCTAACTCTTCAGCAGGGCTTTTTGAGCCCCCAGGCATTGGTGCCTGGGGTAGCTACCCTTTTTCCCCACCTCCGATGTGCCTTTGCCCAGTACACATGGTTGTTAAGAATAAAATGCAGGAAGAGGAGCCAGTTACATGCATACACCCTTGCATGTCATGCAGGACAGGTAGAATCTCTTCAAAAGCTATCAGTGTCTCTTATCCAATCTTATTTACTCTTTAACCAATTCTACCCTAATTTTCTTTTTCTATGACAGTTGCTTGGATATAGAATCAAAAGACAGACTCATTTCCTCATCAGAAGAAAAAAAACAGGCCAACTTAGCAAGTCTAAGGCATAACCACTGAGCCATTCTTCTACAAGTTGAAGTTTACCAGTATTTTGTTTTTGTGGCATGATATTGACACAAGGGAATGGGGATAAGTGTTCTTTGTTTTATACCTCCTTTGTCATAAAATACTCTAACTAAGAAGCGATGTAGGGTAAGTAGCTGGAATGTATCTGAAATGTATGAAATAGCTAGACTGTGTAATAATATCTATTAAACACTACCTAGTAAAAGCTACCTATTTTTGAAAGTCCGTTACCTTGAATACATTTGTCTTCATTTCCCTTTCATTTTCTGAACTGTTCAACATCAAATCTTCTGTACAGTTCATCAGCAATATTCTTTAAAAAAAATTTCAATAAAGCTAGAGATTAATACTAACACCACTTAGCATGAAGTCTACCATATGATTTAAAAAAAAGTATTAAATTTTTTACAAAGGAATTCTGTGCACACTAGGTAAAGTACCTCACAGTCAAAAGGCTTCACAAACAGAAATATAAACTAGCTAACCCATGAACCCAGCAGTCTCTCTGACTGAAAGAAATTATCTGGGATTGTCAGCTTACCATGATTATTATAACCTGCAATTGTCTCTCTCACACACACACAGTCATAGAATAAGTGCACAAATTCTTCCCACACAACATTAGGCTTTTGAGTCCAACATAATACAAAAGAATAATCTGGACTAAGATTGGAAAGTAACTGTCAGACAAACACAAACAGGGCTGATCATGATAAAACAGACAGAAAAACAACTGAGAACTAAAAACAGCTGTCACAGGCTAAGAGTCTTGTATAAATACTACAATCCAGTGAAATAAAGTGAAGACAAGGAGTAAACTTTAAGAATAAGTAAATGGTTACAGTCTAAATTCTTTATTTATGCCAAATAACAGTTCATAACAGCAAGTGTAAAACTGGGAGAAAGGAGGAGAGAAAACATTCTTATGGGAACAGAGTGACTGATGACCCAACAGATGGAAGCAAGACATTCTCCTCTCACATTTGGCTCAGAACAAGCCTCTGCTGTTATTGTCTAACATAGGAGTTCACCAATGTTTTATAAGATTAATTACGTATCGGTTACTCATTTCTCAAATGCAATTCTACTTTTTTTTTTGCTCCGGTTAGATAATTAATACATTTCATTATGTTTACTATATATCAAACACCAGATGCAATTGTTGACCAAGCATTAGCAAAACAAGATTGCCTAACAATGGCCAAGAGCAGTGGGTGACATTCTGGCATAGCTTCCCAGTGCTGTTGCTTGTGTTAAAAGAAGAGGTATCAAATATCTCCTTGTGCAACAAAACCACACTTTCGTGCAACTTCAACTGACAGAATATTCAGTGGAGTTCTGGGACAGTGACGGCTCTTTCTTTTTCCAAGTTGCAATTCTGCAGCCAAATGGAGCCCAGGATCCCACAGCCACAATGAGGTCACACACAGTGGGCAGAAGGTTGCATGTGGGAGCAGAAGGGAATTCTCAATAGGAGAATGCTGGTGAAAACTTATACACTCTCAAATAATACATGTCTTATTCATATGTGTAATTGCAAAGTACACACATCAAATCATGTATTTTCCACATACATTTGTTACTTTTAAACAAGGGAAGGAAATTTAGTTATTCAAAGTCTGTGATACATAATTTATGAACCTCATGTGGTTTTTTATTAACTTCTTTGGCTAGGGTACACATATAGCACAGTTATATCTTTAGGGTTGTTTTGTGGAACAACAGTCCTTCAGAAAGCAAAGCCAGTGACTTTTAGTATTACTTTTCCTTCACCCATTGCTTAACAGTAGTCCTGTACCTGGGTGGGCAGGGCCAAACAGTAAATCTTACAGCCATGGTAAAGCGACAGTCGGGGCCTGGACCTTAATTAGACCAACCAGGCAGGGAAAATCTGGACACTGAGATAGAAAATAAAGCCAGTGTCAAAACAGAGTCCTACCAAAGAGTTTCCAACTGAGAAGGCACCAAAATGAAAGCAAACCACAGTCCAGGGTCTAATCTGTCCAGTTCCCAACAGCAAATAAAGAGGGAGTTTCCAGGAGCAAAAGTCAAACACAGCCAAGGTCAGGCAAATCAGTCACCCAAAGAGTCTAAGAATACAAGCAGGGTTTGGAGCACAAGGGAAACATTGTTTCCAACAGCTTTACAACACTAGTCCTAAATTGCTGGCCTACTGAGACCACTTAGTGTTCAGTTGCAGGAATTCTAGCCCTTCCTATTCCTGACAAGACCCCTAAATCAAAGAGCCCATCCTTGCAGCAAAGCACTTCCCCTCATCACTTCAAACTGAGTTTGTGCTTTCAGTCAGCTTCACTGTTGAGGATTCTCAAGACTTGATGCTAAACTGTCTCTACCCAAAGGTGCAGCCTCCATTATCTCTGAAAGCCCTGACCTGGCAGGGGCAGTCAGCTCCTCACCCTTCTTAGTTTTGGGGGGTCACACACATTCCAGTCAGAGAAGCCTTCTGGCAGGGACATGATACTTTAAACACTGTGGTCAAAGAATACAACAACAGATTTTGTCTAGGAAGAAACACCTCTGAATCCCTAATTATTTATAGACTCATAGGCATGACTATGAGCAAATTCCTTCTCAATGCTCACAGTGGAAATAGCAGTGACTTACTTAAAATTGCTGTTAAGATGAACAACTACTAACCACTTTTGAATTTAGAAGTAGTAAAATAAGCGTCAATAACCAGTAAATTATATATTTTATCAAGTTTTTATATATAATAAATAAAATTGATATGTTGATAGCCATTTATTTCAAGGTCCTACAGAAAATTTAATAAGATCCAACAACTTCCATTATCAAATGTCCTGAAAAATCTAATTAAGGCCATTAAGTAATATCATCAACCTCATGAAAAAGTTCATCTACAAACTCAACTAGGGTGATTTTGTCCCATATTAAGGCCAGCAAGCAAAATTGGCAATATTAAGAAATGTATACCCCTTATAATGCAATCCTACATATTTTTAGTCTGAAATACATCTGCTTTATTCAGTGAAGCATAATCCCAGTTAAGTCAGAATTGGATGGCAGTTCTGTTGATTTCTATATTCTGAAACAGACACATAAACTGTTTATAGCATCAACACAGATATGCTGCAGCTCCTATGGAAAACATAGAAACAAGGCGGCCCTTTTGTTACAAACTTACCTTCATTTTATAAGTTCATCTCTTACAAAAGCATGTGGATTAGAAATAATAAAACACACACATTTCAATTATATTTCAATATTATACAAAAACCTCTGGACCTATGTCAGAAGAAGAGGATAAGTAATCTGATATTTCCACTTATTCCACAAGAATTAATTTCACTTGCTCTACAAGAATTATTGTTTGACAGTTTGATATTGCCTGAGCAAAAAAATTAAAAGTACAATACCAAATGAAGTGTTTGATTATAATATCTCATCTAACTGTTACCCTAAACCCTCTTGTTCTAAAGCAGTGCTTCCAAAACTTTTGATACTTGAGTCATATTTTTATTTTGCATTAAACTTGGGAAACACATACACATAGAACAGTGGTTCTCAACCTGTGGGTCCCCAGATGTTCGTGGACTTCAGCTCCCAGGAGCCCCAGCCACTATGGTCAATGCTCAGGGCTTCTGGGAGCTGAAGTCCATGAACATCTGGGGACCCACAGGTTGAGAACCACTGACATAGAGGCTTCTACATATGTAAAAGAACTATAGCCCTTCCCAAGACCTCAGCTCCTATGTTTCTTAAGGAATGATTTTTCTGGGTCTACCTCTTCTAAAGACAGATGGCTGTGCTACTTGTCTGGATTAGCAGTGATGCCAGTCAATACTGCATCACTGTAGAGATACCCGCTCCTAGCAGAAGCCAACTGGAATGGAACAAAGGTAGAAAAGCATATCAGGCAGACGACTGTCTCTTCTTCATCAGAGTATCTTTCAGATCATGAGCACTCTGGGAGTTGGGAGTTCAACAATATCTGGACAGCCATAGGTTCCTCACCAGTGGCCTAGGTTGATTAATTTAAATAATGATTAAAATAATCATTTATAATTGCCAAGAAAAAAGTAAATTTAAACCTTGATATTTAATTTTTAAAAAGTATCTACTAGCTAATAAATAACCATAAGATAAATTTAAGGCTGAGCAAAGTTTTTATACAGTTTCATGACTACACCATAATTTTGTTCAATATTTGACACAGTATCTTCTATTTTAGAAAATTACATAAAAATATATATTCACTATTTTTCCCCTTTGTATATTTTAGATAACATATTGTTCATGATCATATCATACTGCAAAAGGATTACACTCACGTGAAATCACAAGAACAATATTTTTAACAAATCTTTTCTGGCATACCCACCAAAAAAAAAAAAAGTAAATGATCTCAGTCTGAATCATAATATGGCGCTAGTTATTGTCCATGTTCTTTCAATAAAAGAGAGAGAGAGAGAGATTAATAAATATTTACAATTCAGAATATGAAATCTGGGCAAATTTCAGAGATCAGGTTGTTAGTAGTCTCATAAAATGAACATAAAGATAGATAATTAGATAGCATATAAAGTGACCTGTCAGGTTCTGACCTCTAGTATCAAGCCAAAGAACAACTGTGAACTACCATGCTATACGATGATGACTGAGGAATGTGCTTTCATCCCAAACTAGAACAACTTTTCATGAGAAAGTCATTAATTTGTTTCAAGAGATTATAACTCCTATCCAATACTATGTGAGTAGATTTCTTCTCCCACAAAAACTTCTCCTTCCTCTCCTTCCACACTGCACCCCCTATGAAGTCCCCAGATCTGTTCCAGTCCCCAGATCTCCTCTTTCAACTCTGTGAGCTATCCCACGCTGAGACAACAACTGAGCAAAAAGCTGAGTGACCAAGACAGAAGATGTAATCAGAAAGGAAATACTACAGTTTTCCCTTTACGTTCACAGGTTTGACTTCTGAAGATTTGATTATTCATGACACTTGGTGGCCTCCCCCCCTCGTGCCAGAAGCTGGCAGTGCAATTACACTGGCAGCAGGTAAGAGAGTGAAGGGGAGGGAAGATCTCACCCCCTGCTCTCCTTCCACCGCTGCCTGCCTGATCACGCTGGTGGGGGCAGCGAGAGAGCCAATTGGGGAAGATCTTTGCCTGCCGGCTTTCTCTACTATTGCCCCCACCCATATGATTAGGATTGCTCAGGTGGGGGTGGCAAGAAAGCCAAGCGAAGAAGATCTTTCCCCACTGGTTCTCTCCTGCGCTCCTCCCACCAGCACCATTGTGATCACACGGGTGGTGGAGGCCAGACAGCCAAGCAGGGAAGATCTTTCCCTGAAGGCTCTCTCCCTCACTGCCCCCATCCATGCAATCATGCAGGTGGGGGCAGCAAGAAAGCCAAGCAGTGAAGATGTTTCCTTGCTGGCTCTCTCCCCAACTGCCCTCATCCACACAATCGCGTGGGTGGGGGCAGAGAGACAGCCAAGTGGGGAAGATCTTTCCCTGCCCTCTCTCTCTGAGCCCACCCACCCACGGGATGGCCATCACACAGGTGGGAGCCCACAGTTATTCATGTTTTTTTTCACTTTCACGGGCATTCTGTTCCCCTATCCCTCGTGAATGTGGAGGGCCTACTGTATACAACAACAAGAAGATGGCAGAGATAGAAAAGGTAATTAGGACGGAGAGTCAGACTGAAGACTAAGATGATGCCTTTCTGGAACAGATGACCAAATACTCAGAAAAGAGAAATATAGTCATAATGGGATATATCCACTATCCTGAGATCTGCTGGAAGTCAAACTCCACTAAGAATATAAGTTCTAATGAATTCCTCAATTCCCGTGCAGACAATTAGATCTGTCCAGAAGGTGGAAGAGGCAACAAAAGCATCAACTATTTTAGATCTGAACCTAAACATCAGTGTAACAATAATGTTAACATTATTGAATTAATTTATAAACCTAACATTCCAAGCTATGGTTACAGTTATAAATATAAACTTCCCTCTGACCACTCACCAAACTTAGCTGAGAGGATATTCTTTCTAATCAAGATTCACTAGTACAAGTATAAGACTATCTAAGTACAAGACTATCTAAGATCTAAAATGTCTGCAAGGGAATTGAGGAATTCATTAGAACTTATATTCTTAGTGGAGTTTGACTTCCAACAAATCTCAGGATAGTGGATATCTCCCATTATGACTATATATACATATACATACATATATATATTCACTTGGTTTCAGGTACTCCTTTACTGTTAGGACTATATACTGAAACCAAGCGAATACACAGTTGCTGGAGTTAGGGGCTCAGGATCCCGAAAAAGTAGAAAATCTGCAAATATCAAAATATGTGTGTGTCTCTGGGAAGGGGACCAAGACATGGTGAGGAGAGAAGTCACTCAGGGTCCAAACCAGGTCAGGGAAAGAAGAGGGAAAAGAGGTGGGTCAACACAGGGGCCCTATACTTCCTCTCCCCTGGCCATCTCCTTCTCTGGATGGGTGGAAGGTATCAGGGGAAGGTTCATGGTGCTGAGAAATCAGGGTGTGAACTTTCCTTAGCTGGCCAGGCAGTGGTTGGTGGAGGACGAGGAGGATCAGAGGTGGATTTTTTTAAAGGCTGTGCAGCCTGACCGGAGTGGCCGAAGGCAAGTTCCTCTGGAAAAGAGGAGCTTCAACTGCAGGGACAGGGGCTGGAGAAACTCACAAATAATCAAAAACCATGAATGTTTAAACCTGTGAATATGGAGGGCTGACTATACATAAAAGTTCCAAATGTTCTGTATAGTCAGTTTATTCTTCAGATTAAACACAGCCAATTCAAGCAACCACTTCTCCAGGTAACCTGACTCTTCTACCAATGACCATCTTTGCTACACTCCTTTGAACCCATTTCAATTACATCTTTCTTCAGTATCAAAACCCAGCATTCCTTGTCCTCTAATGCATTACTGTTGTAGCAGACAGTTCAAGGACCAGAAGCTATAGCCCCATCTATATCCTGCGCTTCACTGCTGGGACTAGTAGCACAAGAACAGACTGGTAGGCCAGACAGTAGAATACTCACAAACATGACAGTCTATTTATCTATGAAGTCATGTTTGGTCAAATTTATTTAGAGCTATATCTTACAAAGATCAAAACAAGCAGTGGCAAGACATAATCATTTCTGTATAATGTAATATCAGAATCACAGAAGCCTCAATGGCAATGTATATTATCAAAGTTAGGTTAGGTTTCATTTACGTAACACTATACAGCGGCTCCTCCACTTTTGTGAAGGTTCAGTCACAGAACCCTTGTGAAAGTGGAAAAACTGTGATTAACTCCCCTCTGCAGTCCTCCACTTATTCCCTTCTGGGGCTCCCTCCCTCCTACTCCTTTGCCTTTTGCCCTGGTGCATGAACCCTCCTTCTCAGGCCCACATGTGCATGCCCCTCCCCATTCCTTTACCTTTTGCCCAGGCGTGCTTGCCCTCCTTTTCTGTGCCTGTCAAAATGTTACAGAATGAGAAGAGGAGAATGGGAGGAAGCATATATGTACCTCGAGAATAATCAAATTCACGAAGGTCAAAGTTGCGAATGCGGAGGGAGGACTGTAATGCTACAGCAAATGTTCATCAAACAAACAGAAGGCAGGTCCTTACCTTGAGAAGCTTGTAATTTAAAAAAATCAAAAGAGGGGAAACAAGAAATAGAGCAAAGAATACTGTATAAACGCTTTCAGTGAAAAATTATTTATGCAAGTAATGCATATTTGGTAAGCAAAAAAGTGTGCTCTGTGTAGGTTGTTTGAATTTGATTCTCTGTTATTAACACCTTTTCCCAAATTCTGCCAGCAATTAATGCATCATCCTAAAGTTTAGTTTAATTGCTCTTCTTATAGATGACAAAAAGTAGCTCAGCAGAACATGAAAAAGTAGCATTTTAAATGAATTTTGAATACCTAACATCATAGATAGTCAGTGTTTGGGCAGGTAATTAGATATAATAGATTGAAATCTTGCCAGCACCTGCAGTTAGAGCTCTGAAGAAAAACTATTTCAGCTGTCACAGTGATCTTACTAGTGACATACTTAAAAACAACGGTGCTTTACAGCTTTCAGTATGGTTTCAAACTACATACAGATGAATTTTCTTTCCAGTGAGCCGGGCATTAGGTCTAGGCTAAGAACAGACTAGACAAAAATTAATAAACCCAAAGTACAATTAAAACAAAATTTAAATTAGGAAAAAATGCATTATGTTTCATAATAAATTCTTGTTCCCAGCAATTCCAGGCTCTTTATTTAACCAGAATTTTAAAACTTCCTCAAAAAATGAGGTTTTGCCTGCTATGTATCATATCTCCATCTATGCAGGATTGTCTCCCTTATGATCTACAATAATTATGTTCAATCAATAATAGCCAATGTCTTCGGAAATAAAGGTTGACAATCCACAATAACCTCTGAGCCACCCAAGTCACACAATCATATCTCCAGCTGAGTGTTTTTGTTTTTTTGAGTGGTGCAATGCTTTGTTCGGGCACACTGTCAAGCATGAAACCTCCACCCTAATAAAACCTAATATATGCAGGTTTGGAGAGATGCAAAGTTTATTATACAGTGCACACCCATAGATACATATTCATTTTTACACACTTTTGCTATTGCTATGGAATTCCATGTTCAATAGTAACTTCTACCAAACCAAAATATCAGGCCAGTTTTATGCCATCATGTAAATAAAACTCTCCTAAAAGTTTGGGTGCGTGAACTGTTGTGGTTTTAAGTTTCATTTCTGGTACATATACCCAATTCCTTAGTTATTATTATAACCTGGGGCCATCACACATTACAGTACTGCTAAAACCAAATTTTGACTGGAATGAATTATTGTTGATTTCAGATGGCCAATCTCCAGTCATAGAGACAAGTTCGGTCAAAGTTTAATTTCCTGTTAAGCCCAGTGATTGAGATCTTGGACAACAAAGAACTAGATACCAGAAGCAAACTTTAACATTTTGAACAAACCTGGAAGCAAACTAATGAGTTATCAGTCACTCTTAAGAAAACAAGCAAACAAACAAAAAAACACTACTTCCATTCCAGCTTTTTATCAAGGAAACAAGAACCCACTGCTTTTCACTATATCTCCTAGCTACAACACCCCTCATAGCATCCCACTTAGGAAGGGGATAAGCTGCTCATCTTGCCTTACGCTGGCAAACTCCAACATTAAAAGCATGGAAACGTTCTGCCAACTCTTCTACAGTGCAGCTAACTACAAACTTCCCAATACCCATAAATTAACTGGTCGCATGACACACAAGCTTGAAAAGCCTACTAGTTGTTAAAAGTAAGTTTCTTCTCAGGTACTCTGTAAAGCTTTCCTCACACTCAAAATGATATTAAAATTCCACAAAGTTAAGCAATGCCTAAGAAGGAGTTCCACCATCACCATCACCCATCACCCACAACAATGCTTAAGATGTTAAACCACACATGACATGAGATTAATTTTTAAAAAGATGCATTTGCAGTTCTAAAGATCTGACAGTAAATGGTGTGATAAAGAACAATACACACTAATATTTTAAAAAAAAATCCCAAATCTTAGAAATGCTGTTTATTCTAAAAATATGTGTCACTCTCATTGCCTCTGCCTTCCTACTACATTCATCTCTGCAAGCACTACTTTACCATTTTGTATGTAATTTCAGGCACTATGGAAAAAGTACAAATATATTTTATAAAAGTATAAGTAAAAATGCACACAATAGTGTTCATGAAAATAGTCTAAGCTTCAAGTGTCATCATTCCATATGTTTTCTGTAGCCAGACACATTTATTTTCACAACAAATCATTTATAACTGTCTTAGTTCTGGCAGCTGAACTAATTACTTGTAGTTTTATTATATTTAGGTACAATAACTTATACTTGCCTATCTAGTGTTGTCTCACTTTATTCCTCTAAACAGCTACATTGCTACTTGCAGAAAGAGTGTTTTTTCAAAGATATAACTTGTTTCCTGATTGTTCACTTCTTTCGGACCCAGAACATAACTGTGGACCAAACAGACATTGAGAGTTGCTACTTTTTGACAAATATACATATTGCGCAACAAGTCCATTCTATTTTACATCAGGTAGAAATCTACTGGTTAAAGAGCAATGCTATAATTCACTCCAAAATTCTTTTCACATCCACATTTTCCCTGCCACCAAGGGGGAATATATTATAGAATTTTAAATGAAATGAAATATATGCCACAGCAGAAATAGAGACTGCGCAGGGAAGATGGTGAATTAATAACAGGAGGAAGAGAAAACGCAGAACTCCTCAACACCTTCTTCATCTCAGTTTTTTCCCAAAAGGATAAAGACACTCAGCCTGGCAGTTGGGGAGCAGGTGAGGAAGTGGGGGAAATGCAGCACAGAATAGGTAGAGAGGTAGTACAGGAATACCTGGCCACACTGGATGAATTCAAGTCTCCAGGGCCAGATGAATTGCATCCTAGGATTTTAAAAGAACTAGCAGAGGTCATTGCGGAACCTCTTGCTATAATCTTTGAAAACTCTTGGCAGACAGGAGAAGTTCCGGCAGACTGGAGGAGAGCAAATGTTGTCCCCATCTTCAAGAAGGGAAAAAAAGAGGACCCAAATAATTATCGCCCAGTCAGCCTGACATCAGTACCTGGAAAGATCCTGGAGCAGCTCATCAAACAGTCAGTTTCTAATCATTTAGAAAACAATGCCGTAATTACGAAAAGTCAACATGGATTTCTCAAAAATAAGTCATGCCAGACTAATCTTATCTCTTTTTATGATAGAGTTACTTGCTTGATAGATGAAGGAAATGCTGTGGACGTAGTATATCTTGATTTCAGTAAGGCCTTTGACAAAGTTCCCCATGACATTCTTGCAAAGAAGCTAGTAAGATGTGGGCTGGACAGGGCTACTGTCAGGTGGATTTGTAACTGGTTGACTGACCGTACCCAAAGGGTGGTCACCAATGGCAGATTCTCATCCTGGAGAGAAGTGACTAGCGGGGTGCCACAGGGTTCTGCCCTGGGCCCGGTGCTGTTCAATATCTTCATTAATGACTTGGATGAAGGAATAGAGGGAAAGGCTGATCAAATTTGCAGATGACACCAAGTTGGGAGGGATTGCTAATACGCCTGATGACAGGATCAAAATTCAAAAGGACCTAGACAGATTGGAGAGCTGGGCCAAAGCTAACAACATGAATTTCAACAGAGAGAAATGTAAGGTCCTACACTTAGGCAGAAAAAATGGTATGCAGAAATATAGGATGGGGGACACGTGGCTGGATAGCAGTACGTGTGAAAGGGATCTAGGAGTCTTAATAGACTACAAGCTGAACATGAGTCAGCAGTGTGATGCGGCAGCCAAGAAAGCCAATGCAATTCCTGGTTGCATCAATAGGAGTATGGTGTCTAGATCGAGGGAGGTATTGGTACCACTTTATTCTGCTTTGGTTAGACCTCATCTTGAATACTGTGTCCAGTTCTGGGCACCCCAATTCAAGAAGGATATGGATAAGCTGGAGCAGGTCCAGAGGAGGGCAACCAAAATGGTGAGGGGGCTGGAAGCCATGCCCTATGAGGACAGACTTAGAGAGCTGGGTATGTTTAGTCTGCAGAAGAGAAGGTTGAGAGGGGACATGATAGCCATGTTTAAATATTCAAGAAGGATATGGATAAGCTGGAGCAGGTCCAGAGGAGGGCAACCAAAATGGTGAGGGGGCTGGAAGCCATGCCCTATGAGGACAGACTTAGAGAGCTGGGTATGTTTAGTCTGCAGAAGAGAGGGTTGAGAGGGGACATGATAGCCATGTTTAAATATTTGAAGGGATGTCATGTTGAGGAGGGAGTGTGCTTGTTTTCTCCTGCTCTTGAGACCAGGACAAGAAGCAGGATATAAGCTGCAGGAGGGGAGATTCCACTTGAACCTCAGGAAGAATTTCCTGATGGTCAGGGCTGTCCGGCAGTGGAATGTGCTGCCTCGGAGTGTGGTGGAGTCTCCTTCGTTGGAGGTTTTTAAGCGGAGGCTGGATGGCCACTTGTCGGGAGCGCTTTGAGGGTTTTCCTGCATGGCAGGAGGTTGGACTGGATGGCCCTTGTGGTCTCTTCCAACTCTACATTTCTATGATTCTATGATTCTATGAGACAAATTGCAAATATATCTATATAAATATAGATAGATAGATAGATAGATAGATAGATAGATAGATAGATACTTAAGACACACACATATACACAAAAACTGACATTTATAGTAATTTGATAGTGATTATGAGAGAAATTTCAGTTTGAGAGTTATGAGCAAAACACTTTTTTTTCCCAAATATACGTCTCCCCCCACTTTTAGTAATGGCCTATCTTGCTGGAAGGTAGTCATTTATCTTTACGGACTTGTTGCTGTTACTGGGCAGGCCCAACATTTTTGCCTTGTCTTAGCAAGAGACACATAAGCAAACAGCTGAACTCTGAGAATTCCATTTAAAACCAAACACAGATCTGTTCTACCTGAGTACACATCAATTTGTTTATATACTTAATATCAGAAGCCGAGCATAGCAAAAGTCTTAAGGTTCAGTTTCAACCATGAGCAAATCTGCTGACTAGAGTAAAACTAAAGAATACACAAGTGAAACTGCACACCAGAAACCAAACTGCAAAATGACCTGATTAGTGCAGATGGCATGAAATTCTATACCCAAGAAATGACACTGCTACTGTATAAAACAAGGCAGTGAAGTTATAGCATCAGCAACAGCTTCCTCCAAACTGAAGCCAAATTCTATTGATCTACCATTATTTCATCTATCCTAAGCTAGCAGACTTTTAATGCCCAAAAAAGTTAGCAAAGGTATTTTTACTTGAAGCCATTAACATGCATTGGTCACCTTGAAAATTAGAGTGTGAACTATAAAAGGAATCAGAAAAGAGAAAAGAACAGTAAAAGAAACAGAACTGCCCAGGAATGTGACAGCAGTTATACTTTTTAAAACACAATGATCCATAGAACCATACAGGTGATCTCAATTACCACTTCTAAAATACATCAAGTCCCAGGTATAGAAATATGTATTTTATATACAGACAGGGAGGGGGGGTGCTATGCAGTGTGACAGAAAAAAAGAATTACACAGTGAAATGTTTACACTTCACGTTACTCTAAGTTTTGCAGCTGGGTACGCTGATGGGTATCCCTTTCCATGGATGTCAGGGAGACTATGGATGTTCTAATCCACTGGTTGGATAAACAGAGTTCCTGTTGGTCAGTAGACAGTGTATTCTGGAACAGAGATTACAGCCTGTTCTGGATGACGTATTGTTAAGACTTGTGTCTGGCTACCAGTGATGATATGGTTTGGATGGGCATCATATCTAATTGGCATCATATTAAATTGGCAACACATTTTAATCAGCACTGATATAAAAATCAAACCCAAAGGTGACCAGGAGGTCAAACCAACAGAGGGAAAACTCTGACTGTGAATGTGAGGAAGAAAGGCTAGTTAGCCTAAGACACCCTCCAAGTACAACTGGGCCAACTGTCAGGCAAACAGATGCTGTTCCTGTGGATAATAGGCTTAAGTAGAAGCTGCAGTTTCCCAGAGAATGCAATTATGAGAAGACCACCAGGACACTGATTGACAGCCATCCCCTGTGCACCTGGACTCCTTCCTCTTTCCTCATAGCACCCACAACAGACAGCTATTATAACACATTATGTTTTTGCCATCCAAACACTGTGAACATTAGTAGCTTGATAGTCCATTGTCTGTGCTGCAACTCCCATTGTTCCACACCTAGAACTGCACACATCTTCTCTTAGGAAGAAGGTCAGAAAGGCTAAAGCACAGAACCAACTTAGGCTGGCCAGAGACATTAAAAACAATAAAAAGGGCTTTTTTAAATATGTCCAAGCAAAAGGAAAAAGAAGGAGATGACAAGATCGCTGCACAGAGAAGATGGGGAATTACTAACAGGGGGAAGAGAAAAGGCAGAACTACTTAACACCTCCTTTGCCTCAGTTTTTTCCCAGAAGAATACAAGCACTCAACCTGGCGGTTGGGGAGCAGGTGAGGAAGCAGGGGAAATGCGGCATATAATAGGTAGAGAGGTGGTACAGGAATACCTGTCCACACTGGATGAATTCAAATCTCCACGGCCAGATGAATTGCATCCTAGGATATTAAAAGAACTGGCAGAGGTCATTTCAGAACCGCTTGCTACAATCTTTGAGAAATCTTGGAGGATAGGAGAATTTCCAGCAGACTGGAGGAGGGCAAATGTTGTCCCCATCTTCAAGAAGGGTAAAAAAGAGGACCCAAATAATTATCGCCCAGTCAGCCTGCCATCAGTACCCGGAAAGATCCTGGAGCAGATCATTAAGTAGTCAGTTTCTAATCATTTAGAAAGCAACGCGGTAATCACGAGAAGTCAACATGGATTTCTCAAAAATAAGTCATGCCAGACTAATCTTATCTCTTTTGTAATGATGGAGTTACTAGCTTGATAGATGAAGAGAATGTTGTGGATGTAGCATACCTCGATTTCAATAAGGCCTTTGACAAAGTTCCCCATGACATTCATGCAAAGAAGCTAGTAAAATGTGGGCTGGACAGGGCCACTGTCAGGTGGATCTGTAACTAGTTGACTGACTGTTCCCAAAGGGTGCTCACCAATGGCTGCTTTTCATCCTGGAGAGAAGTGACTAGTGGGGTGCCACAGGGTTCTGTACTGGGCCCAGTGCTGTTCAATCTCTTCAATATCTTCATCAACAACTTGGATGAAGAAAATAGAGGGCATGCTCATCAAATTTGTGTAAGGTCCTACACTTAGGTGGAGAAAATGGAATACAGAAATATAGGATAGGGGACACATGGCTGGATAGCAGTACGTGTGAAAGGGATCTAGGAGTCTTAACGACCACAAGCTGAACATGAGTCAGCAGTGTGATGCGGCAGCCAAGAAAGCCAATGCAATTCTCGGTTGCATCAACAAGAGTATGGTGTCTAGATCGAGGGAGGTACTGGTACCACTCTACTCTGCTTTGGTTAGATCTCATCTTGAATACTGTGTCCAGTTCTGGGCACCCCAATTCAAGGTGGACATGATCAAGCTGGAGCAAGTCCAGAAGAGGGTGACCAAAATGGTGAGGGGCCTGGAAGCCATGCCCTATGAGGATAGACAGAGAGCTGGGTATGTTTAGTCTGTAGAAGAGAAGGTTAAGAGGGGACATGATAGCCATGTTTAAATATTTGAAGGGATGCCATGTAGAGGAGGGAGTGGACTTGTTTTCCGCTGCTCCAGAGACCAGGACAAGGAGCAGTGGATTCAAGCTGCAGGAAAGGAGATTCCACCAGAACCTCAGGAAGAACTTCCTGACGGTCAGGGCTGTCCGGCAGTGGAATATGCTGCCTCTGAATGTAGTGGAGTCTCCTTCTTTGGAAGCTTTTAAGCAGAGGCTGGACTGTCATCTGTCGAGAGTGCTTTGAGAGTGTTCCTGCATGGCAGGAGGTTGGACTGGATGGCCCCTGTGGTTTCTTCCAACTCTACATTTCTATAATTCTCTGATTCCACTGCCATAGGCTATTTTTTAGGTACAAATACCCCTGATTCCAAGATGCCCAGTACAGTCTCTTGAAGGTCTACCCATCACTCTAAGGACAAGAACTGTCCTTAGGTCCTAGCTAAGCCAAGCCACATTTCAGCTTCTTCACTATTCTTCTGAACTGGTAATTATAACTCCAAACCCTCAGCCTACCTATATTTTTTTCCTCCCTTTATCCTTCAATTAATTCTTGTGTGAATGCGTGACTGTGTGTATCTTGTGTACCTGCATGAGTGAATTCCCCTCAATAAAGCACATTTTTAGTTTACTTTTTGAATCTCTGGCTGATTCTTTTCCTGTGTGAACCTGTAAACATTTGTAGAAAGGTCTCACTAAGCTTCCCACCTCTTGTTAGCCTCCTGATCTTGAGCTAATTAATTCCCCACTTTTGCAAGGAGGTACTGGCATCGCAGGGTGGTCCTCATGGCAACTACATTTTGGGGTAACAGTATCACTTCTTCTTGAAAGATTTGATACAAGCATAGAAATGCTTTTGGATTTGGCCCTTCAAGTAGCAAAGAAATCCAGGAGTGTTTTAATCAAAGTATGTCTCTACACTACACACATCTTTCCTTGGAGAAGAAGTATATGGCCATAGTCTTAATAATTTCTAATTTAGATAATTTTAACACACTCTCTGTGAGATCCCCTTAAATTTCCCAAAAACCACAGCCAGTGTAAAATGTGGTGGTCTCTGAGGACATGTAACACCCAACACCTAACTTTGACAAAAGCTCTAAGGCATTTGGGCTTACTTAGCTCTCCCACCCTGCTCTTAGAGGGTACGCAGTTTTAAAAAAAAAACTGGAGGAAACTGCTCCAAGGAACCTCAGTGGCTACTCTGTGATGCCTCCTTTTTTTTCACCAGGGCAACAGGATTCCTTTCCAAGAGAGGAATGTGCAGTTCACTGTCACTCCCAATTCACTGCCTGAGCCAACAGATTCACGCTCTTTTAGAGAGGGCCAGCCCTGTTCCTCTCCAGTGCAGGCTGGACTGTTTACTCAAGAAAGGGTCTCTTCAGTAACAACTCTCCCATTATAGGTCTCCCTCCCTAAGGAACCGAAATTATTCCCTTCCTTATAAACCACTGGATTAGTATTAAACAGTGTTTTCTTCTTCGGACTTTAGTGCTGTATAATGCTTTGATGCTCTTCAGTTTTAACCTGTGTGTTGTGTCCTTCAAGTCATTTCTGACTTATGAAGACCCTACGGCAAACCTATCACAGGATTTTCTGGACAAGATTTGTTGGTGGCAGGGGGTGTTGTCTTTGCCTTCCTCTAAGGCTGTGAGACAGCGACTTGCCCAAGATCACCCAGTGATTTTCCATGGCCGAATGGGGACTCAAACCATGCTCACCCAGAGTTCTCAAACCCCTATACCATGCTGGTTCTCTACAGTTTTTTTTAAGTCTAAAATGTTATTGTATTGTTACAATCTTTTTGTTTTCTTCTTTTATTTTTATCTTATGGAAAGTTTCTATCGTACATCAACCAGACACCTTGTACACAGAGTACATGTCTTATAAATGGTAATAAATTAAATAAAAATGTATTTTTTAAAAAAAGTTCTAAATCTCTGAACATTATGTGGCATTCAACTGAGCTGTCACTCACAAAAACCATCTATTAATCCATAATATTATTCTGCTTACCTTCTACAACACTGTTGTGTTATAGATAATTAACATCTGGCACCGAGTTTACATCAGAGCAGTTATACTATTTAGAAAACAAAACAGAAACAAATGTCTACAACAGTGTTTTACCTCCAGAAAAAGATGTAGGGGCTTAGATCTGACTTGAAAGACTACACCTCCTGACATGTAGGGAGGGAATATACACCTGCTCAGGGCCATTCCCTGGTGTCTTAGCAATTAGTAGGTTTGCTGCAAAGCCAGGTATTTGATAATAGATATCAGGATTGAAGTCTGTAATCCTGTTATCTTAACCATTAAGTAGTTTTCTAGAAAGAAAAAAGGCTTTAAACATGACTGTGTAACCTTGCAACCTAGCCCAGCAACTCAGGTAAGCAGACTGTTCCTTTAGTGACAGCAGTAAACAAAGAATAAGGTTTCTTTGCCCAAGTGAGATTTAAAAAGGTACGAGGCCATTCCACATATGCAACTGTAAATTACAGGCCTTACCTCCAAAAGTAACCACAAATACACACATTCACACAAAAATTCCTGCGACCTCTCCAGCTCTAGGGACAGGAACACTAATAACTATTTAAGGTGTCACAGGCCACTTTTGTTTGTGATTTCTCTCTGTGATGCGGAATTTTAAGATGGCAGGATTTCAATCCCTCTGGAATGTGCCACCTCGAGTGGCAATGTTCCCTCTGCTAAGAGTCTGTCCCTCTGAGAAGTGCAAGGTGTGTTCCAGCTTTCCATGACACTATCCATAACTAGCATGATTGCATTTCCATGGAGCCAAAGTACACTAGAACCAGAGCTAGGCTCAAATGAGGAGTGCACCCAAAGTACTGTCTCCTACTGGAAGGAAGGGAGTCAGCTCTCCCAGCCCGGGGCACAATTTGTTCGGCAGCTCTGTCGTTTCAGAAGACATCCCTAAGTCAACCACGTTGCCTTGTGTTGTTATGTTGCTATGCTCGCTTGCACGCGAGCGCGCGCGCACATATACACACACACACACACACACACACACCCAATGGCTGAGCATTATACACCCGCCGGAGGAAGAAGAAACTCTCCTCTGTCGTTCCTGAGCCCGCAGACTCTGACCCAAACCAGAAGGGGTGTGGAGGCGGCTCCAGGAGCCTCATTTTGTGGCAGGCCGCAGGGAAAACGAAGGAGAGACGCCCCACACAAATATACACACACACAACACACAGCCCTCTGAGTCAATTCGGGAGAGAGGCACGCCCGCCCGTCAACACCGGGCAGCGAGCCCGCAGCAGGCAGCTACTCCAAGGCCCCCCCCCGAGAAGAGGGGCAACGGTGGACGCGGCCGCCGCCAGCCGAGGTCAGCTGTGACCCCGCTTCCCGCCACAAGTGGCCCGGACTCGCCCAACGGGCAGCAACTGCGGAGGCGGGCGAGTACAACCTGGGTTTCTCCCACCCCGCTCCCGCTTTTCTTATAATTAAAAGTATAATATAATTCAAACTCCGCCCATCTGGAAACATCCCGTCCGCAAGAAATGCGCCCCAATTTTACAACTGCCCCCCCGCATGCACCTATGGACTCCTCCACCACCGCCAAAGCCAAACCCTGTCAGGCCCCTCCCGCACCTCCTCGTCCTGCTCCTCCAACGAGGCGCCGCTCTCGGGACGCAAGCGGCTCCCGGCCCCGTCAACGCCGCCGGGGCGAGCCGAGTCTTCCCCGTCCCCTTCCTCGCTCTCCGGCCGGCGCCGCGGCTGCCCAGCGTCGCTGTCATCCTCCACACGCCCCGGCTTCCGCTCGTCCCCTCCGAGGGGCAGAACCGCGGCAGTGGTCGTCGGAGCAGGCGGCGCTCCTAGTTCCTTCCCCCGACGCTCGGGGGTGCTGCGGCTGAGCGGGGCGGCGCGGGTGACCGAGCGGTCGCTGCCGCCGAGCAGAGCGGCTGCGGTAGCCGAGGAGGAAGCGGCGGGCTGCCCCTCCTCAGAGGGAGTTTGTGAGCCGGAGGACGAGGAGTCGGAGCTGGAGGAGGAGGAGGAGACCCTCCGGCCGCCGGGATGCCTCTGCTTCTGGTCCTCCTCGCTCCCCTCGGTCGCAGCCGCCGCTGCCGAAACTTTCTCGCCCATGCCTGCGCGCTGCACGGGCTGAGGAGAGAAAGCCGCCAGCGCCCTGGGCGGGTCGGGGAAGAAAAGTCAGCCGCCCGTCTCCTCCGGAGGCACCAGCCGCGGCAGCATCTTCCTCCGGGAACGCGGGAGGAGAGGAAAAATGCGCCTCCGTGAGGCCGCGTTAAGCCGGGGCACCGCCTAGCGGCAGCGACATCATGCCTGCGCCGCGGCGGAAGCACCGCCGGCTGGGAAGCGAGCGACAGGCGGCCGGGAGGGCTCCACGGGAGAGAGCGGCTCCCTCCCCGCCTCCCTTCGCCGGCCCGGGAGACGGCGACCGCCTTCCGCGAACCTGCCTCGGGGCCAGGGGCGGGGAAGATGAGCAGCCTGTGGAGCCAATGGCAGTGGGCGGCGGCGGCGGCGGCGGGTGGGTCCCGGGCGGGGGATGAGCAGCAGGTAACAGGAGCCGGGAGGAAGGAGCCGGGGGGCCGGGAGGGAAAGCGAGGCGGCCATCCCGCCCGTGCACGCTTCCTTCGGAGTGTGGCCCCTTGGATATGGTGGGACTTGCAGCTAAGTAGTAGGACTGTGCTGTTCAGCTGCAGTCTTAGACTTGTTTAATCTGGGAGCAGACTCTTAAATTCGGAAATAGTTCTCCCTCCCCGAAACAACTATTTAATTTACGTGCCGCCTCTCGACAAAGGCATTCAAGGTGACTTACAGATGTTTGTAAGGATCAACACCAAATAGGAAAGTTTCTCTAAATCTGCGTACATCCGTTACAAAATCTAGTCCATTTCTGCACGAGATTGTTATGGTGCTATTATTCCACTTTCGACATCCTATGAAATCCCGGGGTTTGCAGTTTAGGGAGGGGCCTCCTCCAAAGAGAAGGGGCACTTCCCTAAACTGCAAACCCCAGGATTCCATAGGATGCTGAAAGTGGAATAACAGCACCGTGACAATCTAGCGCAGAAATAGCTTAAAACTACATTGAGATTGGACTCCTCCTGTACTGACTTCAAATGGAAATCATTCTGTTGGGTTTCCTCCCAGAGTAAGCATGATTGAATTGGACTGTCCAAAATATTTGAGCTTATGTAAGGGAGCTCTGTTTTTAAAATGCCATTTTGGGGTCTCTGCTTGAAAGAATGGAAAATGAAAAACCTTATTTCCTCCCAGAGTTCTAGAAAGCAGGAGCGATCTGTCCCTGTTTAGATCTCCATTCAGCTGTGAAACTAGCTAGGTGGCCTTGGCCATCACTATTTGGCAGCTTAACTGCCCTTGGCCAATTGAAGGTGCAAGGGCAAAATGCTGCTTTGAACTCCTTGGTGAAAAGATGGCATTAAAAGGTGAAAAACAAATAAAATCCCATGGCTAGCAAGCTATTTTTAAAATGCCACAGTGTCTTGTAGTCTTCGGCAGGAAGCAATAACTAGCAATTGCCCAACAAGAGAAAGGCTGATCATTTTGGTGAACACTTATTTCCATTAATAGATTCCTGAGACAGAAAATATAAAGGAAAAGGCAATCACAAAACAGGACTCCTGTGCATCTAAGAGAAGGGAATTATGTGGACCTCAAAATTTTCTTAGGCTGCAACCCTCAGCATGCCTCACAATTGCCTGTGCTATGGCTGCTGGGACTTGCTGTCCAAAACCATCTAGAGCAGTGGTTCTCAACCTGTGGGTCCCCAGATGTTTGTGGACTTCAGCTCCCAGAAGCCCCAGCCACTATGGTCAATGCTCAGGGCTTCTGGGAGCTGAAGTCCAAAAACATCTGGGGACCCACAGATTGAGAACCACTGATCTAGAGGGCCTTGTGATTCTCGTGCCCACTCTAAAATCAAGACAAGTAGAAATTTTAACTTTTTTCCCCCTTCCTTTTGTCTCCTCAATATTAGTGATAGAGATACAAGTTCTTCCAGGAAATAAAAGTAGAAACCCTATTATTAGGGGCCAGTCAAATTTACTTCAGGTTTTTCTCACGTTCTTAGGTTAACCTCTCCTAGTAATGCCCACACCAACACCCCCTGCCCGACACGTTTAAACATGTTTGAGGAGACTGCTCTATAGCAGTATTTTTTGAAGTGTCTAATGCAGGGGATTGGCAAGGTGTGCCAAATACCAGCAGCATATTGGTGTCCATTGATTACAACTGTTTGTTTCTTTCCTGGAAGTTCACAGTAGTACAGCAGCTAATATCTCATAGATCGGCATTGGTCCGCAGACCGCACTTTGAGTGGCACGGCTCTAAAGGCTCAGAGATCTCATGATGATTCAGTCTAGTATTCATTCCCACTGTCTAAAACAGCATGTTTGAGCCACCCCAGAAATTATTTTCAGACAAAAAATGAAGAGACTATTTGTACAGAAAGAGTTTTCTTCATGATTGTAGTCCAAATTACACATGATAAGGGAGATACATGATAGTAGGAGAAGAAAAATCCAAGTACAAATGAGTGTGACTGGTCTCACATTAGAGTGAGGGGAGGAAGGGAAAGGCTAAGCGCATGTTATGTGTCTTCAAATCATTTCTGACCCATGACAACCCTAGGTGAATCTATCATGGGGGTTTCCTGGCAAGATTTGTTCAGAGGGGGTTTGGCTTTGCCTTCCTCTAAAGCTGAGAGAGTGTGACTGGTTTAAGGTCACGCAGTGTATTTCCATGGCAGAGTGGGGATTCGAATCCTGGTCTCCCAGAATCACAGTCCAGCACCCAAACCACTACACCACACTGGCTAAACATGTGTTCCCATTAAATTCAGGATCCCTCTATGTCTGTTTTATAGGATTTTTTTTTCTAAGTTAGAATATGTGATTGCATAACTGTAGTGCATAAACTACCCATCTAAACACATGGATCCATATGAATTTAGATTATGTATGATTTCAGAAATTAACAATTATTTCTTAAATTTTATTTTTTAAAATAAGTTCTCTTATTACCCACTCTTTACATGCGAGATAAATCACAAATAACTAATGTGAGGGTACATTCCTACATTTCTTCCTGTTACATATAAAAGCTATAGATGGAATTTGGGTTATAGAATCCACTCAGTGGGTGTAAGATGCAGAATTATGAATTATGATATGGAGTTTAAGCCAGCTATAATAATGGTAGATGGATATGGAGATTGGATGATCAGATAGCCATTTATACTGATATCTAATCCACTTTTGGAAATTGCCGAATTATTTTCTAAAG
Organism: Iguana delicatissima; assembly: GCA_948472985.1. Lineage (NCBI taxonomy): Eukaryota > Metazoa > Chordata > Lepidosauria > Squamata > Iguanidae > Iguana > Iguana delicatissima. Next base: position 65,889 of record CAOKZL010002568.1, on the reverse strand, counting down.
AGATATCCCTGTACCAGAGAGTCCAAAAGTTCAGTTTTCGTACCCCTAGAAAGTATAGGCACTGGGCATGAAGGCAGCATGACTCAGCCTTCCAGTTTCAGGAAGAACTTGCTGGTCCAGAGGCTCTACACAGAAAACACATCATATTATATTTCCTCTCCACTTGAGTACTCTTACTCACCCTTTGTCATTTCTTCCCTTTTACTGCTTGTATCCTATCCCCACTGCCAGTGTCTTTCATTCTTCCTTCGTGCTGACTTTCCATTCATTTTTTCCCACAACAACCTCTCTCTCTCATATTCCCCTCTATTCCCAGATTTATTATTTAATGTTACTGTGATTATTGTTAATTCTCTTTTTATATCTCTCATTTCCTTCCTCGTCAGAAGACATCACAGCAACCTACCCCAGAGGCTTCTTTTTCCTCTCCTTTATTTATGTAAAGTATTTTTATTCATTCAAAGCAAAGCCTCCTCAATCTGGTTTCCAAAATAAATTTTAAAATAATAACATGTAATATACAAATAACCATTTTCATCTTCCTTCTTCCTCCCGTCCCCCATGTCTTTTCTAGCATTTAGCCACTCATTCCATCCATTTTCTTCCCTTTGCTCCTCTTTCCTTTCCTTCCTTCCTACTTTGCATTCCACAGCCTTGCTCTCAAAGCAGCTCCAGCTCTCACATGCCTAGATATTGTGTACGTGGGCTGCTGCTGTAGTTGTACTCCACCTGAAAGGTTGTGGCACAAAGCAGTCAAGCAAAGAAGGACTGAACAGGCTATGTCACTGAGAGCTACCTAAAAGTAGACTGAAACAGAACTTGAGAAAGCTACTGTCTGAACTACATCTCCTGCTGAGTTGAAGATTCTGGGAGTTGTAGTACAAAAAAGTAACATTTCCAAGCCTAGGCTGAGACCTGCTATAAAATCCTACTCCATTTATTTGAGAAGTGCTGAAGTAGAGAGTTTGCCCAAAGACTTCATAGAAAAGGTGACTTTTGAGTTTGAGTGTTTTGAGTTTTGAGTTTCTTAGCGTTAGACTACGACCCTGGACACCAGTGTTCAATTCCTCACTCAGCCATGGAAACCCATTGGGTGACATTGAGTGCATTACGCAGTCTTAGCCTGAGAAAACCTTGTGATAGGTTTGCTTTGGGTCACCATAAGTCAGAAATTACTTTAAGGCAAATAACAACAACACAACAACAAGAAAGCAGGGGCAGTAGCAAATATGTAGCTCAGGACAGGAATTATGTGGCACTCCTGATGTTGTCAGACTTCAGTTCAAAGCAGCTGTGGCCAGCACAGCCAATGATGATGAATGATCAGAGTTTCACTGCAATAATATGTGGAGGGACATATGATTCTCACCCCTGGTATAGCCCTTCAGAATGCATTAGTCAGCAGAGCCAGTGGGGATGGATGGTGAGTCTTGTAGTCCAACATAATCTGGAAATCCCCCCCCCATAACAGTGATTATATTGTGTTGAAGACCTTTCTAATATTTGGAACAAAAAGAAACCTTCAGATATGTCAACTCAGAGGGAATTCTAAGTACTTTTCCATCTCCCTTCCTCACAGAGAGCAAAAGACTGATTATTATCAGCAGCAGCTGATGTTTCTTTCCCCTTCAAACCTTCAAATTTTGCTTGCACCTACTTCTTTAAAGAGACAGCGTTCGTAATGGAAATCTAACTATCATTATAGATAGTATATTGACTATCTCAGTTATTGAGAGTTGGGAGCCAGTTCCCTTACTTCTGGTGACAATTGTTATTCTTAAGGAGCATGGGGGGGGGGTCTGATTTGCTTAAACCAGAATGAGGAATCAGGGATATGGCTTTTGGATTGAGCTGAGAGTTCCACAGTCCCCACCCACCCCAAATTTAAGTCGAATATTCTTTAAATCCCAGGTCCTTTCACCCTCTACAGTTCTAGGAATTAGTTTGTTTGACAAGAAGCAAGTTGCTAAGTAGCTGTTCTTGCAGAACACCTTATGGGAAGGAAACAAAATGATTAAGAAGATGTCCAAACAACTTGACATAGCATATCAGTCTTTTTCAGCAACAAAGTAGAATAAATGTTCCAGAACTCAGTATGATTTCAGATGTTTACAGGACATGATTCAACTTTCTTTTTACAAAAGCTTAGTATAATGCCCTGTGAACTGAGGATATTAAGGAAGCGTGTTTGTGTCAAGATGTGCTGATACCTAAAGAGAAATGGAAGGGAAGTGTTATTCAACAGAACAACCAAGGCATCTTACACTATTTTAAAGCAACTATTAGTCAGAGATACTAGAACTGTCATAATGTTATGGTGACGAACTGTAGCTGTGACTACAATTCTCAGAATGGCTTAGCTAGCAGGGCCACTAGCATGTGGCTCAGTCATAGAGTGCATGCCTTGACTGTTCTAGTATCACTTTTTGAGGGGATCGCATGTGACTAGGCTGACAAAGAAGGCTACTGGGTTCCTCGAAAGCCATTGCCCACTACAGTAGACACTACTGACCTGCACAGAAAAATAGTCAGACTTGGAATAAGGTAACTTTCTGTGTTTCTAAAAGTGCCATTTCCAATATTCTGTTGGGAAGAGAAAATAATGTTGTCATATAGTTGTCACCTCTGCATTTTGTTAAAGTTTATTTAAAATTTTACCTTCTTCAGAAGCCTAGATCTCACTATAGCTTCAGGTTTAGACATTTGGACACACAAGCTATGTCAAGCTCACACCCCAAGAAAACTTTCTGCTATGATAATCTTTTTGCTCCTTGTCTTCATTGTCCCTTTGAAAATTTAGTTCATGCACAGCTGTGAATTTTGAAGCACTGAAGTACCTCTCTCCTCTAATTTACTGGTTTTAAAGGGAAAGAAAAGGCTACTCTTCTGAATCAAGGCAGCCTTCCACCAGCAAGGATTAGTCATTACTAGAGTGAAAGAGAGCTTTATGCAATACAGTAGGCCCTCCACATTCTCAAAGGTTAAAGGCACAGAACCCCTGTGAATGTCAAACAACTCCCCTGCTGGCACGCCCGCGCGGGCGTTGGGCAAGAGAGCGCAGGAGTGCAAGGAAGGGACAATCTCCCCTCTCTGCACTCTCCTGCCAGCTGCTGCCAGCGCGCCTGCATGGGCAGTCGGCGAGGGAGCGCAGGGAAGGGACAATTTCCCCTCTCTGCACCCTCCTGCCAGCACGTGTGAGCAGTGAGTGAGGAAGTGCAGGGGTGTGAAGATCTTTCCCCATCCTTGCGCCTGGGCAAAAGGCCAAGGAATGGGAGGGGAGAAAGGGAGAAGCAAGTGGGCACCTTATCAATAATGAAATTCGCAAAAGTTAAACCTGCGAATGTGGGGGGAGGACTGTATAAGGAAGTTCAGATTTAAGATAATGGTACGCTCTTATATACATGCATTCAGAAGTTGGTCCCACTGAGTTCTGTGAGGCTTAATTCACACAACTATGTATACAGTTGCAGCCTCAGTGAATGTCACAGCCTATGTATAAAGAAACTGAAAACTGCACAGAGAAATACAATTATGAATAAAAGTAAATGGCCTGAGCCACAAAAAGAAATGACAGTAGTACATTAGGATATAATGTTTGTAGCCAGCATTTCTGCAGTAGGCTTTAAGAGTACCCTACTCCCCTTCCCTTTTTTTTTTTTTTTTGAAATTTGAAGGGGAATTAACCTTGCTATATCCAGTGTTCCTCCTTTCTTATATAGACTCTCTTCCCAGTTTATGCCAATTGTTCTTAAAAACCAGCAATAAGATAATCAACCTAGAGAATCAGATTGTAAGGGAAGCCCTTTGTGAAACTGAGGAAATCGCACATATTTAGCCTGGAGAAATATTAAAGGAGAAATGTGTTTTAAATATTTAAGGACTTCCATGGAGCAAATTGAGGTTATACTTTTGTCACCTATAACTAGGATGAGAGTTACTGGCAAATATATAGCATTAAGGGAGTTTTGTTTCTCAAATATTGTTATATTAAGTGTCTGTAAACTGAGATTTCAAAGAGAAAGAGGTTTGTGCAGTCCAGTGCAATTCTATGCACACTTCATTCAGAAGTACAGGAAATCCCACTATGCTATTCAAGCTTACTCTCAGTTAAGTGTGCACAGGACTGCAGCCTCAGTGCCACCAATGTTGTCCCCTTCATGGATCCTAGAATCCTGAAGGACATAATGTTACAAATACTTTCCTTATGACCTGAGAGTGAAGAACTACCATTTGGTCACACTTTAATAGAAGACAACTACATTATTGGTTCCTGGGCTAAGAACTCTTCTCCATTGTCTTTAGTGACCTCATTTACAGAAACAATAGTGGTACAAAGAACTAGAAAAATAATGTGCTTCCCTTTGGAAGATTGTGTTTGACATATGATGCACACTTTTAGAATTTGGGTTTTGGATTTGAGAAAAGGATAAAAATAACCAGAAGCTTCCTATGTTATCTGGAAAATGGACAATTTCTTGAGGAGACTATGAAAGAACCAGGAGGAAAGCTGTCCAGTGGACTGTTACATATCAAGTATTATTGTGTCTTATTTAGGATTTCCTGTAGACAAGATTGGTATTATCGATAAGGCTAACACCTGCCATTCCATTTCACTGGCTCAAGTACTCAAATTCACCATTCTTAAGAAATTAACCACATCAGAGATCCTGTCAGCCATAAAAATATGTATATATATATATCATAAGAAGTCATTGTAAAGAGAATGAACAAGTAACATTTCTACCTCTCAATAAACACACAAAAGTACCTTGTGCTTATTATTAGTGGACTTTTCTGTTGCAATATTCTGAAAGGATAGTGGCCTAAATAAAATTTGGATGTGATGTAACCAAACAATATTATGAAAATGATGAAAAGAGCCTAGTTGCAAGCTAAACCCTTCTATACAACGTTAAGAGATCCCAAGGGTAATTTATTTTAAAGTACTCATATTTCCCTCATCATATAGGTTCAATTCTATTGCCTAATATTATTAAAAATAGTGGAAGCAGCATTGCTATGGTGCTGAAAAGTATTAAAGGGAATTGCTGTGGCACAGTTACACAATAAAACATGATAGGTGCTCCAGTGACCTCACAATCTAGTTAGGGCAAGATTTCTAAGCCTTTGAGAGATCAAAGGCAGAAAAATAAATAAAATTAAAATCTCTGTTGGTTAGAGGTTGGACATATCTCAAGAAATATGTGATCTAGACAGTAAAATATCTGACACTGTGTAGATATTAGTCAAGCTTGCCCTCTACAACGTAAAACTGACATATTTATTGTATTCTAGTCTGAATTAGCTAAAATTTTTGGAAAGTTATCAAGGCTATTTCATATACAGCATAGTATAACTATTTAATATCAAAGTTCTTGAAGACATGACTGTTGATGATTCCAAGCCATTGCTGAAATCGGGGCTTGCAAGAGCAGTTGAGAACTGGGAGGGCATGAGTGTGCAACCCGGAGCATTGGGCATATATGTATCCCTGCAAGACATAAGGTTATGTCTTCATCTATCATTTTAAATTTGTCTGAATAAGTCTCTGTTATTGTTGTAGTTGTGTGCCTTCAAGTCACTTCCGACATGGTAACCCTAAGGCAAACCAAATTTTCTTGCCAAAATTTGTTCAGAGGGGAGTTTGCCTTTGCCATCCTCTGAAACTGAGAGAGTATGATTTGCCCACAGTCACCCATTTGGTTTCCACAGCCATGTGGGGATTCAAACCTTGGTCTCCAGAGTTGGAGTGCAACAATCAAATCATTATAACACACTGGCTCTCACTACTGACTGATCATTAAGACTTGAAGCTTTGAGTTGGATGAAAAAAAGAAAGACCTGAGTGTCACCAGCATAGAGTTTGACACTAAACTCTAAATCCCAACACAGTGTCATTCAGCAGCCTTGTATTATTGGGGGGGGGGGGTAAAATGAAACTATGCAGAATTCTGATCAAAGGTCCCAGAGCGACAATTTGCAAAATAGACATTTCCTGTGAAATGTAGAATTAACATATGAGAGAGAGAGAGAGATGATTGAATAAAGGTCAGTAACAAATGCCTGCCTCTTAACAAAATATTTTGTCAATATTGGCCTGGGGAGAGTCAACAGTTTTCTTTCTGTATAATTGTGCAAGATGTCTGACCTGAAGTAGCCACTTCCAAGGATGAGCAAGTTTTTAGGTTTTCTCAGGCTTTGGCCTCCCTATTGAGTCTGCCGGCGATATTGCCAATTAGTGCCAATCCTGATGTAAATAATAATATGAATAATATGAGACCTTCTTAAATTTTAATTCTGCAACATTTGCAGTCATGCCATATAAATGTTTCATTAGGGAGATCAGTAAGGAAGAGTTCATCCAAACCACTTTGATTTCTAGTGTAGCTCTGCAAGATAAGAAGAAAGTGCCAGCAGGAAGCAATGCATTAGGAATGCAAAATTCTACATGTCTTTCACAGATAGTGCTATAACTTGTAGTATCTATTCCTTCAAGCTTCAGATTTTGTTGCCACACTTCAACCTTTTGTTCTGTTTCCCATTCCTACCCACCCCCATGAATCAGTACACCAAAAGTGTACAGGAGAAATCTATTACACAAAACCACCTATATTTTTGTATTTCTGCTATGCAAAGAATGTGCTAAAATTGTTGTATAACTGTTTAATTACATGCACCACAAACAGATCAACCCTTTGTCGCTGCCAGGTAACAGTTGCAAAACACACATATGATCTTAGGGAGCATGTACTGAAAGGAATAAAGGAATCAGCAAACAATGGATATTGAAGGATTAAAAGATAATGCCTCTACAGATCTATATTTCTACCTTATTAAGCTTTCATGTAGGTCTGAAAAGAGAGCTAGCATGGTGTAGTGGTTTGAGCGTTGGACTATAATCCCAGCGAACAGGGTTCAGTTCCCTGCTCAGCCATGGAAACCTACTGGATGACTTTGGGCATGTCACACATTCTCAGCCCCAGAAAACCCCATGATAAGTTTGCCTTAGGATCGCGATAAGTTGAGAACAATTTGAAGGCACACAATACCAAGAAGAAGAATTGGAAAACAGAATTCTTATAAACAGACAAAACACCTGAGCGAAACACCAAAGCGGTGATGCACTCTTTTCCTGCTGGAAGGCTTCCCAAAGGCTAAAATGGGCAACTATGACAATTGTAGAGACAATTACCCACAGGAGGGATCAAAGGAACATCGGAAATGATCGAGTATTACTATTTATACCCACAAAAATCTTTATATTTGTAACAACTATATTTTAACTTTACTCTAGAATATATATGTACCTCACTAGGGAACACATACATACATTGAAGTAATAGAATCAGGCCTACTAATTTATTGATTATTCCGTTTATAGCATTACGGTACTTCTCCTAGGAATATAGAAGTATGATAAAATTTGCCTTTACTCTAGAGGAGTGTTGAATTTGTCAGTAACTATACTGAATGGGGATTAAAAGGATATTTCTTGTAGAACATGCGGTTATTCTACTGTAGAACATAGAATGTCATAGGAGTTATAGAATCACGACAGTCACAAAAATCAAGCTCACAGACCTATTGATTATTTCATCCTTATACTTGCAGTATCTTTCATTGAAGCCTGGAAATGGGATAAATTCTGCTTTACTCAAGAGGAGTGTTGACATTGTAAATAAAAAAACTGAGACCATTTCCTCACTATACTGTTACAGTGCTATTATTCAACATCCTATGGAATCCTGGGGTTTGCAATTTAGGAAGGGGCATTTAGAATTCTCAGCTAGAGAGCCCTTTGGCCTCAGAAACTACAAACCCCGGAATTCCACAGGATGTTGAAAGTGGAATAATAGCAGTGTAGTACAGAAATGGTCTGAGTGATAATGAAAATGTTTTTACTATGGAACAGCTATTCATTATATGGCTTATATCCAGTAGCATAGATACCAGCTGCCTTTACAAGGAGTCTTTGGGACTGAATAAGAAAGGAAGATCCATACTGCATACATTCAGGGAAAAACACAGGCTGACAAAGCCCAATTTGGTCAAAACATCTCATTTAAAGATGCCAAAAACAGGCATACCACCTGTCAACTTTTATTATCATTATATCTATCAATGTATCTATCATTGTATCTAAATAGGGGTTTTTTTTGTACTACATTGTCCATTGTTTACTTCCTTACCTATAATAGTCTTTTGTATAATATTATGGTCTCAGAGCCTTATATGTGAGTTCTTTCTGTATGGATGTGCATGCTGATATGCTCACAGCTTGCTTTTCAAAAACACACAGAACCTATTTTCCTGTTTGGAAATTAAAACAGAAATCTTAGCCCCTCGTTCCCAGTTCAAGGGGAAATGAGGGCATTATTCCCTCTTGTGTGCCAGAAGGTGGAAGCAGAGCTGAGGATAAGCCATGGTGCCACAACAGTTAGGACGGAAGGAGGAAGCTAATGATGTAAATAGACAAACACCCCACAAGAGTCTTTACAAGTTGTACGAAGAAGTCAGTTGTTCCTTACCAGTTGTGAAAAGCTGCTGCTGTACTAGGTAAGTTTGAAGATCTGTACCCAGCCCACAGCTAAGTCCCCTCCAAACAGAAGAATCTGCACTCTCGTCCTCCTGGAGATGACTCATGTTTTGTTTTTAGTACAATCCCTGAAAAAGGCCAAAAATATATAAAGAGGCTGAAACACATTGGGCTTTTTTAGAGAATAAAATTTATTTTATCTACAAACGTGGAGCTTACTCTCCTTCTCCTTTGCTCACCCTATATTCAGCCCATAGCCCACACTTTCCCCGCAGGCAATTGGTTGGCCACAATGTGAACAAATGGCTGGACTATAACTGTTTGTTCTTTTCCTGGAAACAGGAACAGCAGCTAACAGATCACAGACCGGCACTGATCCACAGACCACCACTTTAAGTGTCATGTTCCAAAGGCTCAGATATTTCGTGAGGATGCAGTCCAGTATTCTTTCCTGCTGTCTTAAACAGCATTCTTGATTCAGCCTAGAATTTACTTAGACAAAAAGTGAAGAGACTATTGATAAACAGACTATTTATACATACCACGTTGGTCTAATCCAGTATGGTTCCTCTTATGTTCTTCTCACTTTGCTACAAACTGGTCAATCTCATTGAATTCGATAGGTCTGGAAAGTATGGCAGATATGTATTTTGAAGCTAGGACTGCAAGGAAAGGCTTGTTAAGTATGTACTGCCAGCTAGTGCTAGTCTAAGTATGCATCTGGCCTACTTTGAAGTGTGTTATCTTCCCTGGTGCTATCTAACCATAGCAAATGGGTTTTGGAAGTGTTATAGGATCCCGGTGTACTACAGTGGTTGAAACTGAAAGTGCATATACTTGGCTTCCTCCACTTCATAGCAGCTTCACTCATTTAATTCCCTAAACTGTTTATCGTTTAGGTAGTTTATACTGATGCATTATTTTTCCCTGAAAACTAATGGCTTTTGAAGGCAAAAGAATAGTAGGGATGCAGAACACAATATCTGACCAGTTCAGGGAAGCTAAATCTGAGCAGAGATTCATAGCATACGCTTGTGGAAGCTGTCTAAACATCTCTTCTGAACTTAGCTTGCCAAGTAGTAGTCTGGGTCAATTTAAGTCAGGTCACACATAATAAGCTAAACTTGAAAAAGCAATACTTGCTTTATTTTCACAGTTTTTCATTCTCAGAAAAATTAGCCTATATTATATCCTTCAGAGTAGTATATATTAACTGAGATTAGTATTAATTTAACACACATTGTTGTGTGCAGAAATATATGTATTAAATCTTTGTATGGAAGACATTTAAATGGCATGCTGTCTTATTAAATCTTCCAGAATGAAGTTAAGATTTTTTTTCTGCCCAAAAAGCAATTAAAGACCTAGATATAATGGTTTATTGATAACAGCTATATTAGTTAGATTTTTTCAGCAGTTTCACCTTTCAAAATGAATCTCTTCAAGTTTTCAAAGTCAATCCACAGACAGCCTTATATAGGTTATTTCTGTCATTGTGAAGCATTTAATACGGCTATTAGAACCGTTAGTGAAAAGAGAAAGGTTATAAATGTGTTAAATCATCCTAATACTTTTCCTGATAGATTTAATAAAGACGTCCAAAGAGACTTTTCAGTCACATTAAGCAATTTAGGCTGTACCTCTGGAGGACATATTTGAATTACGGAAATCTCCAGAAACATATGTAAAGCTGATACTTCCCATCGTTCTATAGATATGTACAGAGCTTTAAAAAGGGGTTGTTTTTTTTACCTAGAACTCACACTGACATTGGTTGTATGATTGCAGTACAAAAACAAGTAATTTCTTCATGTTCTGGGAATATGACTACCTGGTTTGGATGCACATTTATCTGTGACTGGAGCACATCCAGGCACATGAGTAGTGAGCAAAAAAGAAAGGATAACAGAGATGGAATTGGTTCGATGAAACACAAAAGAATTTCACTGCTGAAATTAACAGAAGAAGACACTTTATAGATCAAATTAATCTGGCAGCCATGAATCTAATCTGGCAGCCATGGCTGGCCTGTTTCTACTGAAAAGCCTATCAGCAAAGCATGTGCAATTCGAGTACAGCTGTTCTCAACTGCAATTCAGTATCATGTAGCTCTGGCTAGTGACTTATGGGAGTCTGCTTGTGAACCAAATGTTCCCTTAGAAACCAGCAAAATATAGATATAATATAAATCTTTACAGACCCCTCTGAAGAAATTATATAAGAAAAATGGAGAACTGCCCTTGAGTGTCTCTGGCACTGCTACTCATATAGGTGCAAGGATTGTCTTACTAGTGCCTGATTTTTTAAAAAAAATAGTCTTGTCAATGAAAACTACTATAATGCTAAATAAAAGTGCTTGCACTTGAGGTTTATCCTAGAGGTGGAGGAGGAGGAGCTCCTGAAGGTCATAGAATCATAGAGTTAGAAGAGACCCCAGGGGCCATCCAGTCCAACCCCCTGCCACGCAGAAACACATATCAAAGCACACCCAACATATGGCCATCCAACCTCTGTTTAAAAGCCTCCAGAGAAGGAGACTCCACCACACTCCGAGGCAGCATATTCCACCGCTAGACAGCTCTGGCTGCCAGGAAGTTCTTCCTGAAGTTCAGATGGAATCTCCTTTCCTGAAGCTTGAATCCATTGCTCCTTGTCCTGGTCTCTGGAGCAGTGGAAAACAAGCCTGCTCCCTCCTCGATATGACATCCCTTCAAATATTTAAACATGGCTATCATGTCCCCTCTTAACCGTCTCTTCTGCAGACTAAACATACCCAGCTCCCTAAACCGCTCCTCATAGGGCATGGTTTCCAGACCCTTCAACATTTTGGTCGCTTTCCTCTGGACACACTACAGCTTGTTGATATCCTTCTTGAACTGAGGTGCCCAGAACTAGACACAGTATTCCAAATGAGGTCTAACTAATGCAGAATAGAGTGGTACCATTACTTCCCTTGATCTAGACACCATACTCCTATTGATGCAACCAAGAATCAGGTTGGCTTTCTTGGCTGTGATCTACCAAGACTCCTAGATCCCTTTCACACATACTGTTATCCAGCCACGTGTCCCCCATCCTAAATTTGTGCATTCCATTTTTACCTTTCTCTCTGTTGAAATTCATTTTGTTAGCTTTGGCCCAGCTCTCCAATCTGTCAAGGTCATTTTGAAATTTGATCTTATCCTCTGGCATATTTACAACCTGAGGTCATCTACCTTAGTTCAGAAAATCCAGAGCTAGGGCATCTATTCTTGACCGATGGTTGTCCAGCCTCTGCTTGAAAGATCACTGGTGAGACAGTTAATTGGTTTTACTGTCAAATGGCTCTTACTGTTAAGAGGTTTCTGCTACTATCCAGTCTAAATCTACCCTCCTGTACCTTCTGTATCTGCTTATTAAATCTTGTCCTGCCTTCTGGGATTGCAAGAAATGAGAGTTTCTGCCCTTCTCTGTGACAGCTATTTGAATAGTTTAAAAGTATTAGACTGTATTCTTTTTCTCTGGTTGTACCTACATTGCTCTTCTAACCATTCCTCCTATGACTCATCAAGCAATGGAATGAAAACATAAAATTTGTTTGGTGAATGGAGTTATCTGAAACTGAAGATTTCACTTATTAAGTCTTTCAAAAGTCAGAACACTAGCATTGTTACATGGATTGCCTTTCCACTTTGCATCTTTTAATCACTTTCATGTGACTTAGGGGTCGTCCTTTTTCCCGTAGGCTGCACCTTGAACAAATCCGTCCAACAAAAGCTCTCACTCACAAATCTACACTCGCGTATCTCATGAAATAGTACAGACTGTTTACATACACCATTGCATTTATTAGCTCATGGGTTACAAAGGCACCCTGCCAAAGTCAAAGAATAATTTCTCAGTAACTAGCCTTCCTGTCATCATTTCAGCTGAGATGTTTACAACAGCATATGGGAAAATCTTATCAGCACTTAACAGCTCAAGCAGCCCTAGGGACTAAAGGATGCCAAAAAGCTAGAAGGGAATTTGACCCAATGAAAAATAACTGCCATTGCATAACCTGAAATCACAATTTTAGCTCAACAGCATTCAAGAAGTTAAAGTTGTCAGTGCAGTATGGTAGCACTCTTCTCAGCAACATTTGTATAAACAGTTAAATGAAGCTCCAGTTCTCATGTTGCACCATATTGAAAATTCCATAGGAATATATCACTTGCAGCCCGTAAAATTAACATGTATGCACACACATGTCAAAGGTCATTGTTGTCTTACTGGAGCCAGCCCTGTCATTAGGGAGAGAGAGGCAGTTACCTCAAGTGGTAAATACTGGGGAAAACCAGGGGTAGTTCTTCCCCTCTCTCACCTAGCTTCAGAGGAAGTTTGCAATAGTCTTCCTTTGAGGCTGAGAGAATGTGACTTGCCAGTGGTCAGCCAGTGGGTTTCATGGTTAAATGGGGATTTGAACCCTGATCTCCCAGAGTCAGACTACTACAGCATGCTGTCTTTGGCTTATTTTAGGCTAAATGACTCCGCAGAAACATCTGTTTAGACTGTGTTCACACTCTTATCCTGCCCCTGTCTTTATGCTATGAAAAGGAATTAAAATAGATGGCTTTAAACTGTTGGCAATGGACTTCATTTGTATAACAATCCATGAAACATTCATCTCTTTAAAATAAGAATGGCCTCAAAAGAGTGTAGCTTATTAAAACTTAAACACACAGCCAATCAGTTATTCACTATCCAATATCCTACCAGTATTTTGTCTTCTGAAACCTAATAATAATATCTCAAACAATTCTGCCATCATTATTCTAATACTGGATTCAACTTTTGTCATTACTGATTGTGTGTCAAACTTTACAGTTTGTCAGGGACAGTCCTAGTTAATCTTCTGCTGTCTCAATTTCTCAGCTGCATTGAACTGTTCTAGTTTGTTTCTCTTCCTCCCACTTTCTCCCTTCATCCCAGGCTTACTTCAACTGCTGCAAACTGAGTTTGAAGTGAAAAAAGTAGTTTGCACACAGTTAATTCAGCAGGAGGGACCATGGGTGAGGGGAGCCCTTCCTAGTTGTCTCGTTTGTTTGTTTGTTTTTCTTTTTACAGGTTTTCCTAAACTCAGTACATAAATTCCAAGGTTTCCCTGCTTAAAATAGTAATTTTGTGTGTTCTTTTTCCTTATTAACATCTTTTGTCCTTGTTTCCTAGCTATGCCCTTTTGAACATACTTGGATGTTGCTTGACCACATGTGTCCCAATCTTCATCTGTGAAATGTTGGAGGGTATGTATATAACTCCTTCTTTCTGAAAATTCCCTAACCACCAACTATTTCCTGGATACTTTATTCATATGCTTCCATTCACATACCAATGCCAAATAGTACAGCTGTTACCCCAGAACATGGGTGACTTAGGGGTCCACCCATGATGCCAGTACCTCTGTGTGACAATGGAGAATTAATTACTTCAATTAGGAAGCAAGAGGGGATTAATCTAATGAGATTTTCCACCAATGTTTACAAAGTCCTAGCAGGAAAAAATCAGTCAGAGATTCCAAAATAAGCTTAAATGTGTTTTATTAAAGAGTTCAGTCACACAAAAGATCCAAGGACTCACATACTCACACAAGAACTAACAAAAGGATAAAGGGAGGAAATGTATTGATACAGGAGTTTTAGGGAATGGGCAATAAATACCGATCTGGAAAGCAGTGAACAAAGTAGCGATATGCTTAGACTTGTGCCTAAGTACTTGTTTGGGAATCAGAGCAACAGCATGGCATTCAGCAAGTGAGATACTGCATCAAATTGCTTAAAACAGAGGGGTTTTATACCCAGAATCTGTCTGGAGGGCATGAGTGTGAATGGCTCTCTGGCCAAGCAAACAATGGAGGTTGCAACATGGACAATGGGGTCTGGACAGGGTTAATGGTCTTAGTGTTAGGTGGCAAAGAGTTAATGGCTGTCGTAATAGTTCTGTAATGATGGATAAGTAAGGGAACAATGCAGAAAAACATCCAGGTGTAAAGGAGAAGGACTGAAACAATCAGTGTTTTGGTGGAAAGTTCCCTTTGCTATTGTGTGGACTCAGAGACATTGCAGCTTCAGCTATTATCTCTGGAGTTACCTGGTAATCTGTCTGATAATGACTTTGGCTACACCTAGAGGGGATCTTCTGACCTCCTTTGCCCAGCTCGACCTTCCAGTCACCGCAGGATTCATGTTATATTAATGCCAATTAATATATGCCAATTAATGTTTCTTGCCAATTAAATCATATTCCACAAATTAAACGTATCAAATCTAGGGAGTGTGCAGGCTGGTAACACAGCTGTGTATACTTTACAGATTTTTTAAAAATCAAAACATGACATAAGAAACAGGGTTAGGATCAGTTTTATAGCTGGTCAATTATACATTATCAACAGACCACTTAATCTCTGGCAATAGTAAAATAGGCCTACAAATATGCAGTGAAATAATACATACTTACATTACCCCCAGCCAAAAGATTCCGACCATCAGTTTGTCCATCAGGGTTAAAATATTTTACATAAAATAATTTAAAATAATCAAATATGAGACTTTTTGACTTGAAACACCAGCTGGAGTCAGATAAGTGTATGCTTTACAGTTTATGAGCCCAACATTTGGACCCCCCTTAATTTTTATTTGTGACTGAAGCTAGTGTTTCACATAGAAATCACTTGATTTTTTTTTATATTTTTAAAATGAAATATTTTAAATCTGTTCCACAGATTGATAGTCACAATCTCTTGGCACAGGCAAATATGAAGTACTAGGTCCCCAATCATGCCCTTACACATGTGACTGCCTACCTTTCAACTGCATCAGAGTGTCATCCTCTTAAGGCGCAAGTGTTCTCCTGCCCACAAGAAAAAAGTGTACCTTCTACCCACTGGAGTTATAGACATCCCGTGCATGTGTGTGTGTGTGTGTGTGTGTGTGTGTGTGTTGGAGGGTTAATCTATTGAAATTAGTAACTTCTAATATTTGCTACCCATGAGTCAGCAGGAGGCCTACAGAGATGTCTAAAAGTAGATCTGCTGTATTGAGAGAATAGGTGCAAGGTCCAACTGCCAGACCTGGGCTCTCTTTCCTGCTCCAGAAAAGTGCCAAGGTTCATAAATATGTATACAGTCAACCCTCCACATTTGTGGGTTTCACTTTTGTGGATTTGATTATTCACAGATTATTTGATGTTACCTCTGCTGCCTCCCTAGGCCATTTTTAACAAGGACTGCAAGCCTCGTGAGACTGAGAAACTGCAAACAATGAAAAATGGAGTGGGGCAGCAGTGAAGATAGCAGTAAGCCTCACCAGCCAGCCACTTCTGCCTTGTGAAAGAACCCTGATGACTCAAAGGAATCCATGGTGAGTTGAATAGGGTGATCATATGTTTTTTGTGTGTGTTAAATATGGTTTGGGAGGGCCTAGAGTTATTCACAGTTTTTCTACTTTCATGGGGCCCTGTGCCCCTAACCCTAACAAATGTGGAGGGAGGACTGTATTCTTATGAAAATCCACTGTTCATTTGTTTGTTCACAGTCTAGGTCTGCGATCTAATATTCCAAGTAAGCCCCAGCGTTGCATAAGCTTGGTTGTGGTTTGCTCATGTACAGAAAGATTGGGGATGACTTTTTTCTTCCTACCTATGTATTTAAATTCTGATGTAAATGTACTTTAACCACATGGTTGCTACGTAGGGGCTGATCTTGCTGCTTTTTGTTTCAACAAGAGCAATATTGCTCAGAGAATAATTTCTTACAAGTCACCTGTCAGCAGTATGTTTAAATTTACCTGATCTGTAGCACATACTCTATAATATCTAAGTTTCTATAAGTAGAAAGTACTATAGCAGGAATGGTGATGGTGGTGGTGATGATCATGATAATTATGATGATAATCATGATAACGATAACAATAACATTAACCTTGCATTTCTGAAGCAAACTGTATGCAAAGAGACCAAGAATAACCAGACTGGAGTAAATATTGAACTTAATGCATTATTTTAAAGATAAGGCTAGAGAAGTATTAGATTTTTAGTTCAGTAAATGCATTCTGTTGAAATGAAGACAATGACAGTGTGGTTCAATTGCCTCTTTTTGATACAGTGTAAAACATACCTAAGATTAGAAACTACCGTTGCTGTAGGTTACAAGAAATTGCTTTTTGAAAAAATGATTCTGCATTTAAGGAGTTTTGGATTCTAACTGTGAGTTCCTGTCTATAATAGTTGTAATTCCACATTAGAAAACTAAAAATTTAAGAAGGCAGTTCATCTGCAGGCAGATAATCCTTCGACATTACTTAAATATTAGGACTTTGAATGGCATAGGGATCAGACATATAAAAAAGAAGAAAAAGTTATAATCTTGCAACCCTAGGGAGCATACTTCATTCCCAAATGTGCCTCTTAAAGTTCTCTTTAACAATGTAACATGGGGAGCTTTTTACCTCTAATATTGTCGTTCTTCAGTAAGTACGGCTCATTTCATTACCATTCTGTAGTATATATTTATAATCCTTTTATCTGCCATGGTTCTCAAATGTGAGGGTAGTGATTCTCCTCATCTGCTGCTAGATGCAATCTTCTTACTGAAACCTCCCAACTTAGACTTGTGGATATCCCAGCTGATGCAACATGAGCAAGTATTAAGTGTGACCATGGTCCTGCTGAGTTGATTAATAGGAATACAGGCATAGCTCAGTTAACAAAGCCTCTGAGAAAGAAATTCCATTTTACAAAGTCTTTTTACAGGTGCACAGCACAACACACACACCCTTTCTTGTCTTCTGTCCAGATGGAATGGTGATTGTTTGTTTGTTTGTTTGTTTATGGGAGGTAGCACTGGCATTGGAAGGATGGGGGAAGGACAGCAGGAGAAAGACAGATTTTCAGTGCTGGGTTGCAGTATCATGGCTGCAGTAAACAATGGAATAGAGCTTGACCAGGAAAGAATGGGATTTATATTCTAGGTGATCCTGCTATATTTCTGTGTGCTTACATACAACAGGCAAGGTAAGCAGCTGCCTCCAGAATCACTTACTGAGCAAGTGTGAAGAGCAAAACAGAGGCCCTTTCCAGACGTCGGGGGAAACAACAGTAAACAGAGCTCACCGGATTTTTCCTTTGTCCGGGCAAGTCCATCGTGAAGAGCAGCAGTGTGAGTTTGTCACTCCACAGCTCTTCGGCATCCCAAATGGCGGCTTCCGGTTGGTGGCGGCTCTCCACCAACCGGAGAAGCTTGCCAGCCAAAAGCCCGCCCCCGGAAGATCTACAGGCATGCACTTGCGTGCGCCTGCAAATCTGCTCTGGAGCCGGGCAACGGACCCACACAACTTCGCGCGCTCCATGCTTTTTAAAAACCTCAAAAAAGAGGTTTTTAAAAACCACGCTGCGTGACCAGTTCTGGTCGTGCAGAACCAGACTGAGGTGTGGAACTACAGAAAGTAGTCCACCCCAGTCCACTTTATGGTGCAGAAGACCTCCGTTGGAGGTTGATCTGCACCATTTTAAAATCCCAGTGCGGAAATGGCCAGAAAGAAAAAGGAGAAAACAGATTAGATGTGTTCCTGGGCTTTACTTCTATAACAGAAACTGTGTTATCAGACGTTGAAATAACATGGAAATAATAGGGATAGATATCTCTACCGCAAAAAAGAAAGGTTGTTTAACATGTTTGAGTACAGTTTTATTCAAAGTTAACATTATGCACATGTGAAATGAAACGACCAGGTCAAGTAAGCTTTGCATGAGTAAACAAAAACACTTTGAATCCTCAACAGACCACCTGAAAGCTACTTGCAAAACGCATCCCAGAATGATTTTTTTTTCTTTTGAGAGCCTCCACTTTTCTTATGATTTCTGTTTAATGGTAAAGTTTTTAGCTCTATGCTTTTTCAATATGCTGGGGCAGCTGGTAAAATAGGCTATTTCACCTGTATATAGCACTGATAACAGCCTCTTTTGAAGCTGAAACTTTCAAGTTCACTTATGAAATTAATACTTGCATGATTTCTTTGACCTACTGGCAACCAAGATTGGGGTCAACAATGAATCTTCCTTTAAGAGCTGCATGAGAGACAAAAATAGCCCCTAGTAGAACCTGTTCACCTAGTGGAACTGGTGAACAGTTGTTAAAGTTACCAAAGTTTTGCTCTGGCTTTAAAAGATTCCTTGCTCTGATCCATGCATGGCTGAATTCTAAAATGGCATCCTTTCTGCAGCTTTAACTCATACTTTCATTTCTCCTAATCAAGGCTTCATTGACTGGTGTGCTAAATTACTCATGACAATGGCACAGACATCATCGCTGGTTTCTTTTTCTGTAAGCAGCACATTCCAGTGCAATTAAATTTACTGAACCAGCAACAAAACCGATACAGCCATGGAATTTAAGTTACAGTGGGAAAGGAACTACAGGCTAGAAATATAGTGCTTAAGGGCCTAGGGGTAGGAATGGGGGACTAAAAGCTGAGTTTGGAGTTGCGTGTATAAATCTGAGTATCTCCTTCCAAATAAGCCTGCCCAAAATTTGAATTCCCCAGTGGAAACCCTGTTGTCTATTCCACCACAGCACAAGACTGTTGGTGCATACGCATCATGAGTTTTTCTCTGTAGTAACACCCCAACTGTGGAGCCTCCTTCCAAGGAAGTCAGGCTGGCTCCATCCCTCCAGACCTTCCAAAAGGCACCTGTTTTGTGTGTAGTTTTCAAACTATTTTTTTTAAAGAAATTGATTTAGTCTATGTTTTTATTTCTTTTGTGTGTTTATAGTCAGTGTTTTGTGTAATGTTTTTGTATGTTGTAATCTTAGGGGCTTGGGGGCCTGAGAGAAAATACATATATATTTATATACTTTACATAACTAATAATAAAGGCTAATCCCCACATTTGTATTATGATCCTGCCCATGGATTTTGGAATAAATGAACAGAGGAATGTTTCTGAAAGCTATCTATGTGTCTGACTTAGGCCATTTCCACAGTACACTGTTATAGTGCTATTATTCCACTTTCAACATCCTGTGGGATTCTGGGGTTTGCAGTTTGCTGAGGCCCAAGAGCTCTCTAGCTGGGGATTCTAAATGCCCCTCCCTAAACTGCAAACCCTGGCATTCCATAGGACATTGAAAGTGGAATAATAGTACCCTAACAGTCTAGTGAGGAAAAGATACAGATCCAGTAGATGTAATTTTGGCCCCTGCTTTTCCATTAACAACAGATACTTTTCTGTTTGTGCAATCCAAGGATGGGGACAGGATTCTTGGAGAGATGAGAGCCACCACATTTGTAGGCTAGATCCATTTTAGTCTGGTTTCAAGCCTGGTTATGGGACAGAGACAGCTTTGGTTGTCTTCATGGATGAGCAGGGAGCTAGATGGGGAAATGTGTCCCTGTTGGTCCTGCTACACCTCTCCACAGCTTTCAGTACCATCAACCATTGTATCCTTCTGGGTCACTTTGCTGAGATGGGAGTTGGGTGTACTGTTTTACAATGGCTTCATTGCTTCCTGGATGGGTGAACCCAGAATGTGGACTCCTGCTTGACCTCTTCACTTGTGGGATACCTCAGGGGTCAGTTCTGTCCCCCATGCTATTTAACATATACATTATACCACTGGGAGAAGTTGTCCAGACTTTTGGTGTTCAGTGCCATCAGGATGTGGATGACACACAGTGTTATTACTCCTTTCCACCACAAGCCAAGGAAACTGTTTGGGTCCTAAAGTGGTGCCTGGACTGGATGAGAGCAAACAGATTGAAAGTTAATGCAGACAAAACAGAGGTAAGTCAAAAGATCAGGGAATAAGATGCTGGATGAAGTTCCCCACCTGGAAGATACAGGTCCTCAGCTTGGCTATGCTTCTGAATTCAACTCTGAGCTCAGGTTTCAGTGCTGGCTAGGAGTGCATTTGTTATTAAATCTTGTGCACCAGCTGTGGCAGTTCCTTGAGATAACAGATCTGGCCACAGTGACATATACCTTAGTTACATCTTGGTTGGATTACTGTAACACATTTTAGGGGCTGCTTTTGAAGAGTGTTTGGAAACTTCAGCTGGTCCAAAGAGGTATAGTCAGACTGATAACTGGGGCTGGCTACAGAGAACACACAACTCCCTTATAGCAGCAGCTTTACTTGTTGCAGCAGCTTCCAAGCACAATTCAAAGTGCTGGTTTTGACCTTATATGGTTCGTGTCCAGGTTATCTGAAGGACCATTTTACAAACCATTCCATGTTTTGAGATCTGCTGGAGAAGCTTTTCTGCCTGTTTCACCACTCTTGTGGGTATATTTGATGGGAACATGGGAGCGTGCCTTCTTAGTGGAACTCCCTTGCCAGAGAAGTTAAGACTGGCACCCTTCCTGCTTTCTTTCACAGACAAGTAAAGGCTTTTATGTTCCAAGAGGAGTGACAGTATAAGGCCTATTTCACTTAAACAGTATACCGGATCTTGCTAACTGTTGTACTGTCGTGTGTGTGTGTGTGTGTACGTGCATTTATGTGTATTTAATGATAGATGTTTTAATCTAATTTTATTTTATTTTTAGTGTTTAATCTTGTTTTAACTTTTGTATCTTGTGAATTTTTAACAATGTGCTCTTTAATTTGTTGCAAGCCACTTTGAATTCCAATCAGAAGAAAAGGCAGGATAGAGGAGATGATGATGGTGATGATGATGATGATGATGATGATGATGATGATGATGATGATGAGTGCAGGCCCATTTGGATTCTGCCGGGACCATTCTATCATATCTCAAACCCTGAACAATATCAGAAGCAATCATTTCAAACAGTGATACGTACTCTAGTGTGGTCTATAGATGAAAACAATAATAGATTTCAGTTTTGGATATGTGCAATTGAGCATTCACATTCACTTGCTCTTTATGGCCTCTATATCATATACAAGTTACATTAGAGTGTTGACAGAGGCCTAAATGAAGAGTGGGGGAAAATTACATTCATGGGCTAGTTTTAAATAAACACACACACGCATATATGTATAAATATGAAAAAAATGAGGTAGGGAGGCCCTATTCTGAATCAGGTCCACTGGGTGAAATCTTTCTCTCTGAAAAGTCTCTGGAACAGAAAAACTAAATTACTCTAGTCCCATACATGATTGATCTGATATGAAGGAGACCCCTGCTTACTCACAAATGAAAAAGAAAGTAGGGCTTCCTCGCATTCTCTTTATATTCTACATAGCATCTAGGGTTCACCTTAGTCCTGATTGACTAAAGATTCTTCCATTCCATAGGGCTTTTCCTTCATCCTCTACTCCTTTTAGGGTATTCCAACTATTTACATTATCTGTATTTCATAACATTGCATGACAGCGCTAAGTATCCTACAGTAATTTGTTTCTGGTAATAATGTAAATACAAATTCCTATTACGAAGTGACAATAATTTTTTCCCCATTGTACGAACCCATCTAGAGAAACAGTAGGTTTTTTAGTATTCTCTGGTAAAATGGCAATATTTCTTATTTTTTAATTTTCTTAAAAGTTTCCATTGGAATATACTTTTGCATTATGCTTGTAAGTCTGTAATCAGTCATGCCACAATGGCACTGTGTCTCCAGTTTAACATGAAATATGTGTTTATGTTTAATACCCTCATTTAACATGCCACCATAAATGCTGCCCACAAGATATTATTGTAAGTGAAGATGACATGAACAGTATAGCACTAAATCATGATAGATATTGTACACAGCCTGTTTCCCGTGGAAAGTATAATTTTTCATCTTCCATCTTTTATGCTGCCTGCGGTAGTATATATCAGCTTTAGCTCAGATAATGAGTCACCGCCTCCTCCTACTGCAAAAAGTACAATATTGCAAGACTCCTGGAAAACTGGACAATTAAATACTAACTTCAAGCCTGGTTCTTCACTACAGGATAGAGGGGAAATTTCCAGGACAGAGGCTAAAGCTGGCCTGCCAGGTTGGTCCATCTAGCCTGAAGGGTTTCAGAATGAGACACTTCCCCAATGCCCCATCCTCCTCAAAAGAAAGTCAGTGTGTAGAAGCAACTGATCCATAGCCTTGAGGCCACAGTTTAGTCACTTTGCTGCTCCTCAGCTTTCTCACACAGGAAAGGCAAATAAGCAATGGTGACTGCACATTAGTTGATGCTTAAGGGCTGGCTAAAGTTGCTTCACTCCTCCACTGTCCTCCCCATGCAGGGAAGGATAAGGAGGAGTGAAATTACCTGAACAGGTCACAGTTTGGATGAGTGCTTCTCTAGCTGACAACTTAGGACCCTGGCTTTGCTTCAGAGGGAAGCTGTATGGCGTGACGCCTTGTTCTTGAGCACAGTACCTGCTGGAGAGACTCCAGATTGTATCTGCTGGCAGGGGTTGTGGTCCATTTATTTATGTTATTTTATTTTATTTATAGTCCTCCTTTCTCTCAACATGGGATTCAAGGCAGCATGCAACCTTTTAAAAACACAACACAACTAAAAAGCTTTCAGTATAAAAGTTAAAACTCAATTAAACCAAATTCCTATTTTAAAAATATTACTTAAAAATGTAGGTCAAGAGCAGGTTCTAAAACACATTCAGAACAGAAACAACAACCTCCCTCATTAAAAGCTTGGTCTGCCACCATCTTAAGAGCCAAAAGCCTCCTTAAATAAAAAAGGTCTTTACCTGCCAGTGGAAAGACAGCAGGGAGGAGCCCAACTGGACCTCCCATGGAAGCGAGTTTCACCTTGTCCTTTCCATTATTATTCAGCTCACAGAAAGATCCATGTTTCTACCAGCTCCCTGCCTCTCCAAGGCTCTCCACCCCTCTATTAGAGCAATACACATACTGTAACCAGCCAAGAAGTGTGCTGCCTGACGCAAAGAACATGATGGTACCTCTCCCCATTCCATAAACAGAAGCAGTTCAGGCTGGCAGCTGAAAATTTATCACTGCAAATGGGATCCTCCACCAAATCTGCTGCAGTTGCCTAGCTACGGGTATACAGGATAGGCTACATGGTAGATCCATCTATGCCCTTAGATACCTTGCCACTGCTCCTGTCTCACTGAGTGAAATGGTTACTTTACTCCAATCAGCTATGTTGCAGAAGTGCTTCGTTCTCCCTTTGCAAGGTAAGCAGCCTTGCTGCGCAGTAGTGAGTCTCTTTCTAAACCACGTTAGAACTATGAAATGCTGTGCTGTTGATAATTAAGACCACAGATTCCAAAAAAGTAAACTAAACAAAAAGTTCAGCAAGCGGCTGGGCATTGCTAAGGGGAGAAACAGAAATGCAAATGCTTTCCCCTTTGCCACATACCAAATGCTGCTTACAAAATTCAAAGACACCTGATCTGATTGGCCAGTGAGCTACTGAGGAACCTTGGTGGTATTTGAGTGTCTCTGCTTTCAACCTTTAATAATCAATAAGAGCCACCAAGTACAAGAACACCATATCGTTGGAGAGGTGTGAGCCGCAACATGGATACTGGACCAGTGCCCTACTCGGCTTCTAAAAACATTCACAGAGCAACTAGCTGAATGGTAAGAGGAATGCTGAATGCCTCACTGGGGCAAGGAAAAATTCCATCCTGCCCAAAAGAGGCTGTGGTGAGGCCTTTCCTGCTACATAAATAAATAATCTCCCTGAGCCCAACTGGACTAGACAAGTACTGGTCAGTCTTCAACATCCTTTTTGAACAAGGTTCTGGGGCATTTGGTAGCCTCCAATCTGCAGGGGTTCCTGAATGAAATGGATTCTCTAGATCCATTTCATTCTGGCTTCAGGCCTGGCTATGGGACAAAGACAGCTTTGGTCATCTTCATGGGTGACCTACTCCAGGAACTGAAGCAAGGGTAGTGTGTTCCTATTGGACCTGTTGGACCTTTCAGCAGCTTTTGATGCCATTGACCATGGTGTCCTTCTGAGCTGCCTCTCTGAAACAGGACTTGGGGACACTGTTATACTATCTATCTATCATCTGTCTCTTATACCATCTATCTACACTATCTGTAATCTATCTTGAAGTGGTGAACTAAAAAGGTAGTGCTGGGAGATACCCCCTGGCTGTTGGTTTGTTGGCCTTGGTTTTGTTCCCCACCTGACTGATATCTACACACAACTGCATGGAGAGGTTATCTGGAGTTTTGGAGTTCAGTATCATAAGTATGCTGATGACACACAACTCTATCTTTCCTTTTCCTTCTAACTCCAAGGAAGCTATCTTGGTGCTAAAGCAGTGTCCACTGACAGTAATAGCCTGGATGATGGCAAACAAATTGAAGCTTAATCTAAACCAGACAGAGGTGTTCTTGATCAATCAAAAGACAGATCAGGGAATAGGTCAGTGTTCAATGGGGTAACACTCTTCGTGAAGTCTCTGGTTTGCAGCTAAGGCTTATTCCTAGACTCAGCTTTGAGCCTAGATGCACAGGTTTCAACAGTGGCCAAGAGAGTTTGTATAATTAAAACTAGTACATCAGCTGTATCAGTTCTTGAGACGTCAGATCTGGCAATGGTGACACATGCCTTGATTACATTCTCCTTAGATTATTATAATGCATTCAATGCTATTAGACACCGTGGGTATTGTGTTGAGAGATGTCCAGGGCATAAATTAATAAAATAAAATGATAACACTGATAAAATAAAATAACACTGATAATAACATCAAGGAAACAGTGATTTCAGAACCCAAGGAGCAATCTTTTCATCCCCATAGTTCAGTTCGTGGCTGGGCTACAAGAAAAAGTTGGTTGGGTCCCTGAAACTTTGGAAGCCAGGCATGGAACACCCAAGTACTTCATCTGATCCCAGGCCACAGGCTGTACAACCCTGCTATAAATAAACAAGAGAGCAGAAGGCCAAGTTAAAGAATAAAGAGTAAAGTGAATTAACTTTTACAATTGTATTTGAAGCTATCTTCTTTAGAAATAAGCCTGATTTGATTGAAAGGGTTTTATTTATGTTCATTTAACAATTGCTTAAACAAGATGAAGAGAGCAACTGTTTTTTGAAATGTTGTGGTACAAAAATAGTACAAAATGCATATTTTCTAAGAAGATATAGATTGTGATAATAGCTATTAATGAATGCACTTTCACTTAACTCTCTGGGGAAAAGATGGCTATTCATGCACCACTTCATCTGTTTACTTTTAGACAGTCTGCAGGCAGAGTCGTACACTATACCTCTGCTATAGTTGTAAAGCCATATTCACACTCCTACCCTTCCAGTGCTGTCAATGTATTCACAAAGTGACATCTGCTGTGAGCCTCAAAGACATGATTGGAGGAGAATCAACTCATTAGCGATGAACAGGCACTTTTCCTGGTGCGTGAGGGTTGGGGGTTCCTTTTAAGGTTCTGTTTTTTATATAGATTTCAAGCTTTCATAGAGAAAGTTGGTCTTACTGCAGGGATCACTTTTTGAATACTAACAGAAGCATTCTTTTCTTCTTTATCCCATAGAGACACCATTTGCAGCAATCTGGGCTACCCCTGCTTCCCAAAGCAGTAAAGTTAAGCTGATGTGCCTGCTATTAAGAACACTGGAGGAAGAAGAGGAATTAACAAAATAAGATGAGATTTATGGTTGCTGGTGGTTGGCCAACAGCTGTATATGACATGTAAGAAAGACTCCCACTTTCTTTAAAAAGTTCAGGTTTTGGAAAGTTCAGGCTTCAGCCAGGCAACTACTTAAATGCAAGAGCTAAGAGCAAAAATACTCAAAGAGCATCTTGTGTTCCTTCCTCCAAGCCATCTGGGAAGAAAAGCACTTTTTAATCTAGGTTGGGGAAGCTGGTACCTTCCATATGTAATTGGCACTCTAGCCCCCATCATCCCTGATCACTCTCTATGAAGCATGATGAGAGCTGGACTCTAGCAACATCTCAGAGGACCCGGTCCCCTATCAGTGCTTAGGAATATCAAGTGCTCATGTGCTTTTCATATCTGTATAGACAGGGGACATATGGCATCAAGTTATTTATGGAGTACTGTGTTACCCTGTTTACTGGGGGTCCCGGGAGGGACACCTAAATAACCAAACAATAAGACACAATTTTGGGGAAAATTAGCTGGAGCACTCACTTAAGCTAGCGAGAGGCAAGGTAACTTAGCAGGAACTTGCAACTCAGTGTCTACGGGGTCAGGTCAGTCAAGCAGCCAGACGGGTTTAAAGTAATCAGATGATGTTTTATTGCATACAAACAAATAGCAAAGACACCACAGTCACACAGCTAACTAAGAGATTAGAGGTTGAATTAAGGATAGAGACTTTCAGGGAAAATGGGTGATACGACACCTGTCTCATCGTCCTGGACCTCGGGAGAGAAGCAGAGAAGAAGCTCAGCTCGATTAGCTGAGGGGAGCTTGCCAAGCAACGCAGCAGCAAGATGGGATGAAGCTCAGGAGCGATCCGAGGAAGGTCTCAGAATCAGGGGTTTTTATAGGGTGAATTGGGACTGCAGGCTATGCCTTACTCGGGGAGAACAATGAGTTTTGGGTGCCAGACAATGTCTCAGAAAGGTCACAACTTTGCATGATGGAATCAGAGCCGAATTAACAA
The DNA here is from genome assembly GCA_948472985.1 of Iguana delicatissima. Taxonomy (NCBI): domain Eukaryota; kingdom Metazoa; phylum Chordata; class Lepidosauria; order Squamata; family Iguanidae; genus Iguana; species Iguana delicatissima. The sequence goes on along the minus strand of CAOKZL010002568.1, from coordinate 38,797 downwards.
TAGTGTGGCCAGTATGCAAATGCGCAGCGCTTACCAGTGGACAGCACAACCTTTGTCCAGTAGCCTGTTCGGGGCAGGAAGCCTTTGTTAGTATCGCGCATATGTAATGAGGTGTTTGCCAGAGAGGTCCCTGAAGCAACTAACCGGCTGTGTCTGGTCTGCCTGGGTGGGGAATGGAATGTCCAGAAATTATCGGCCGTGCCTGTTTGCGTGCTTGTCCGGTGGCCTCGCAAACACGTGGAGCGGGGTAGCAGGGGAGAGCCGAATTGTTTGATATCAAAAATGATATCAGGTGCTATCTCCGGGTAGGTCCTGACTGCAGTAACAACTGTGTGAAGAAGACACAGCAGGAGATGTGCTTTCTCCATTCGGGATGCCTGTTAGAGAATGCACAACAGAAGAATACAGCTTTTACCAGTTGCTCTCTGTCTGTGACTCCTCTGAAGCATGGAGAGTGAGGAACTGTATCTGATGGCAAGCCAACTCACACCAGCCAAGGCCCTTGGGGATCAGCAGTTGCCGCCTCTTCCAGGCCCACTGGAGAGTTTCTGCATATTAATCCAAAAGGTGAGCTCTAGCATTTAGGCTTTAAATCTGTTTCAAATTGGTGGTGAGTTTAGTAAAACTGATAACTTTGTGGCTACTTTAACTTCAGAACTCATTCCCTGATCTCTGATGATTCCCTGTGGAACTAGTTCTCTAACTTCACGTCAGATTAATTTTTTTAATCACAAGTCTGGGAAGGCAACCCTGACATAAACTGAGATCCCCCCCGTATTTGCATAATTTCAGCAAAAATTCTTTATTACAATAATTATCTATAACTGAAGCAGGTGGCCTACTCAAATGATAACTTTCTTACTTTCATTTTGCAAATAGTAACGCTGAGGCTTTGTCTTCCTTGCTGCCACACAGCTCTGTTGCTAGTCCTAATTTATAATCCCCAGAAGAAGAATTACTGCACCAGTCCAGGATGACAATCTGTCCCTAGCCCCTCCTTCCCCTATTCTGTCTACCTATCCGTTAAATTCAGTTTACCCCTATAAATGCACCTGTCACCCATTTTGCGTCAACCCGTATCTACATGCCTATTCCCTCGTGGAACCTCCGCTCCCAGCTTACATCGTCTAGTTGCCCTTCCATCTGCTATTGGCTTTGCTGACCCACAGAATGATCCAGCTTGTGACTCAGAAGAATGCAACACTACACAACACCTTCTCCATCAGGTTTCAGTTTAACCTAAAGAGTTGTGGTGTCAGCAACACAGTAGCTGGGTGTTACCAGTAAGAGAGTCCTTTTTTTTTAATGGTATCTGTGAGTTGGATATGTGACAGTAATAAACTAGTCTCCAGCTCTATCAGCTCAGAAGTTTGGCGATTCTGACCAAGTCCCCTCCAGTGGTAGATCTTGAATATCAGCTGGCACCAGAGCTTCCAGACCAGTGTATCACAGGGGAAGTATATCAGCCAGTGGATGGGGGAAATTGGTGGTATTATAAAAGAAGAGCTTAGTCTGAATCCTAAGCTCCTTCAGAGCCCCCTTCTAGTCCTTGTAATGTTACATTGGAAAAATTAAATTACTTTAAAATTCCCAAAGCGAGCTCAGTGATTATGTCTTTCAGACTTAATGGAGATGCCCTCACCCATCACTGTTCCACCCATCTATCCCTTTGATGTCATGGTGTGTATACTTTGAGCAGACAAGAACAATTTCGGTGACATGTGCACAAGACATCTTTCTCCCCCTTAGTGGAGAAAGATGAGGTGACATTTAAGCAGCATGATTAATCAACCAAGGAATGTTGATTACAGAAGAGGAAAAGAGGGAGCAGATCTCTTATTTTTTCAGGTAGCCCCTGAAAAACATAACAGTATAGTAGACACTGCACAGAATTCATAGAAATTCCTGATAGGAGAACTATATATTGTTGCAGACACTAGAACTCCTCTCCAAAAGTGTGGATCCCAAAATGCATACACAGCAAGGGTGGATAGTGGGGAGATCCCTCAGGTTGCACAGTTTTCTCACTACACCCATCTCTCACCTACTGAGCATCCAGACAAAGGTCTAGGTAACGTGGGATTTCACCATTGCAGCCTTCCAAAAGGTGCAGAGATGAGGCATTCCCTACCACTCCCGAGGATGGATATCGTGAGTGAGACTGATAGCAAGACCACCACCGATGGCACCAACCACCCTGCATCCATGCTGAATTAAGTTGATCAACTATCTTCTTTTTTTCTTTCTTTTCTTCTCTCTCTATCTTTCCGTCTCTCTGCTTTGGCAGTGGTAAGTCCATTATCAAATTTGGAATGAATATTCAAGTTGTATCTTGAGAACTTTTTATTCAACTAATTCATACAACTAATTATTTCAACTAATAGACCTCATAACTGTTATCATGAATCAAACTGAAGCTGAATGAACCCCTTTATGAAATATCTAAGCGAAAGATGGAATACTGAGATAATAAATAGGAATGAAATGAATGAAACAAGATAGATTGAGTGATAAATTACAAATAATGAGGATTTTCAGTTTCTGAATTTATTTTGTAGGGATGATGTTGATGATGATGATGATGAAGAAGTGGAATAGCAGACCTAGTTAGTCAGTGGAATAGCAGACCTGTACATAGTATAGGTTTTGAAAATCATTATTTATAGACACCCAAGAAATAGGTAGGAAGAAGTTCTGAGGGGATGTGTAATAATTAATATAGTAAACAACATATAAATATGAAGTTTTCTTTGACAAATATGAGTGTGTAAAGGAAGATATATATGCAGATATATGGCCTACAATTGCTGATAACTTACATGTCCTCTTTTTTTTTGTTTCTTAATTTTTTATTATCTATATTGTGATTTAATAAAGAAATAATTTTTTAAAAAATAATTGTTGTCATGAATCAACTGCCAGAATAAAGTAAGTATATACATCAGGAGTGGGAAATGTGTAGCCCTCCAGATATTGTTGTTGTACCACGGTTCCCATCATCCCCCACTGGTTATGGTAGCTAGGGCTGATAGTAGTTGCGCTTCAGTCTGGAATCATAGAATCATAGAATCATAGAAATGTAGAGTTGGAAGAGACCACAAGGGCCATCCAGTCCAACCCCCTGCCATGCAGGAAAACCCTCAAAGCACTCCCGACAAGTGGCCATCCAGCCTCCGCTTAAAAACCTCCAAAGAAGGAGACTCCACCACACTCCGTGGCAGCACATTCCACTGTCGGACAGCCCTGACCGTCAGGAAATTCCTCCTGAGGTTCAGGCGGAATCTCCCCTCCTGCAGCTTGCATCCATTGCTCCTTGTCCTGGTCTCAAGAGCAGGAGAAAACAAGCCCACTCCCTCCTCGACATGACACCCCTTCAAATATTTAAACATGGCTATCATGTCCCCTCTCAACCTTCTCTTCTGCAGACTAAACATACCCAGCTCTCTAAGTCTGTCCTCATAGGGCATGGCTTCCAGGCCCCTCACCATTTTGGTTGCCCTCCTCTGGACCTGCTCCAGCTTATCCATATCCTTCTTGAATTGGGGTGCCCAGAACTGGACACAGTATTCAAGATGAGGTCTAACCAAAGCAGAATAAAGTGGTACCAATACCTCCCTCGATCTAGACACCATACTCCTATTGATGCAACCAAGAATTGCGTTGGCCTTCTTGGCTGCCGCATCACACTGCTGACTCATGTTCAGCTTGTGGTCTATGAAGACTCCTAAATCCCTTTCACACGTACTGTTAGCCAGCCACGTGTCCCCCATCCTATATTTCTGCATACCATTTTTTCTGCCTAAGTGTAGGACCTTACATTTCTCTCTGTTGAAATTCAGTTTGTTAGCCTTGGCCCAGCTCTCCAATCTGTCCAGGTCCTTTTGAATTTTGATCCTGTCATCAGGCGTATTAGCAACCCCTCCCAACTTGGTGTCATCTGCAAATTTGATCAGCGTGCCCTCTATTCCTTCATCCAAGTCATTAATGAAGATATTGAACAGCACCGGGCCCAGGACAGAACCCTGTGGCACCCCGCTAGTCACTTCTCTCCAGGATGAGAATCTGCCATCGGAGACCACCCTTTGGGTACGGTCAGTCAACCAGTTACAAATCCACCTGACAGTAGCCCTGTCCAGCCCACATCTTACTAGCTTCTTTGCAAGAATGTCATGGGGAACTTTGTCAAAGGCCTTACTGAAATCAAGATATACTATGTCCACAGCATTCCCTTCATCTATCAAGCAAGTAACTCTATCATAAAAAGAGATAAGATTAGTCTGGCATGACCTATTTTTGAGAAATCCATGTTGACTTTTCGTAATTACAGCATTGTTTTCTAAGTAATTAGAAACTGACTGTTTGATGATCCGCTCCAGGATCTTTCCAGGTACTGATGTCAGGCTGACTGGACGATAATTATTTGGGTCCTCTTTTTTTCCCTTCTTGAAGATCGGGACAACATTTGCCCTCCTCCAGTCTGCCGGAACTTCTCCAGTCCGCCAAGAGTTTTCAAAGATTATAGCAAGAGGTTCTGCAATGACCTCTGCTAGTTCTTTTAAAATCCTAGGATGCAATTCATCTGGCCCTGGAGACTTGAATTCATCCAGTGTGGCCAGGTATTCTTGTACTACCTCTCTATCTATTCTGTGCTGCATTTCCCCCACTTCCTCACCTGCTCCCCAACCGCCAGGTTGAGTGTTTTTATCCTTTTGGGAAAAAACTGAGGTGAAGAAGGTGTTGAGGAGTTCTGCCTTTTTTCTTCCTCCTGTTATTAATTCACCATCTTCCTTGCGCAGTGACCCTATCGTCTCCTTCTTTTTCCTTTTGCTACGGACGTATTTAAAAAAGCCCTTTTTATTGTTTTTAATGTCTCTGGCCAGCCTAAGTTCGTTCTGTGCTTTAGCCTTTCTGACCTTCTCCCTACATCTCCTGGCTACTTGCTTATAATGTTCTTTGGTGATTTCCCCCTTCTTCCATTTCCTGTACATGTTTTTCTTAATACTTAGCTCAGCTGAGAGCTCTTTAGTCAACCTTTCCAGTTTGTTCAGATGCCTTCCATTTTTCCTCCTTAATGGCACAGTTTTAGCCTGTGCCTTCAGTACCTCCCTTTTAAAGAACTCCCATGCATCCTGAACTCCTTTCTCATTGACTATTCTTGACCACGGGATTTCAGCCAGCAGCTCCTTCAGTTTACAGAAGTCTGCTTTTTTAAAATCTAAGACGAATGCCTGGCTACACTTGCCTTCTCTTCCCCACTGAATGCGAAATTCTAATAGGGCATGGTCACTCTCTCCTAAAGATCCAACCAGTTCTACGTCATTAACAAGGTCTTCCCTGTTGGTCAGGATCAGATCCAGAATATTTGATCCTCTTGTCGCCTCTTCCACCTTCTGGACCATGAAATTGTCTGCAAGACAAGCAAGAAACTTGCTGGACCTTGCCGCCTTTGCAGAGTTTGACTGCCAACATATATCCGGGTAGTTGAAATCTCCCATTATTACTGTATCTCTCCTTTTTGAATGTGCAGTCATTTGGTCTATGAAAGCGCCATCGAGGTCCTCAGTCTGGCTTGGAGGTCTGTAGTAAACCCCCACTATAATATCCCTATTGTTTCTCGCTCCCTTAATTCTTACCCAGATGCTCTCGACCTGGCTTCTGGTGTTCAAGTCATGGATCTCTTCACAGGTGAAAACATCCTTGACATATAAGGCTACTCCTCCTCCTTTCTTATTTGGTCTATTTCTACAAAATAGGCTATACCCCTCTATTCCTATATTCCAATCGTGAGACTCATCCCACCAGGTCTCAGTGATGCCTATCAAATCATATTTATTTTGCTGTACTAGGAGTTCAAATTCATCTTGTTTGTTTCCCATACTCCGTGCATTAGTGTAGAGACACTTAAGTCCCCGTGCCCTTCCTGCAAGTCCCATAGCATTGTTTCCACCCCTCGCACGATTGGATGCTATTCCTACTTGGCCAATATCATTTGGTCCTTTTTCCCCTGCACTTGCCAAGTCCTTGTCCTGAATAATCTTGTCTCCCTCCCCAGTTGTACTTAGTTTAAAGCCCTCCTAATCCTCCTTGTGAGACTGTTTGCAAAAACGTTCCTGCCAAGTTTCGTGAGGTGCAGCCCATCCCTTGCCAGAAGCCCATGTTCCTGGAATTTCAAGCCATGATCCAAAAAGCCAAACTGTTGGCGGTGGCAAAATGTGCGGAGCCAGCTGTTGACCTCTACTATTGTCCTTTCCCTTCATGCACCATATCCTTGAACAGGGAGGATTGATGAAATGACCACCTGCGCACCAAGGTCCTTAAGCTTTCTCCCCATAAGCTCGTAGTCCTTTATGATGTGGGGAAAGCTGCGCTTCACCGTGTCATTGGTTCCAACGTGAACCAAAACGAGGGGCTTACGGTCAGTGGGCTTGACCAGCCTGGCTAGCCTCTCTGTTACGTGGTTTATCCTGGCCCCAGGAAGACAGCAGACCTCTCGACTGAGCTTGTCCGGTTTGCAAACTGCCGGTTCGGTTCCTCTGAGCAAGGAGTCCCCAACCACCAGAACTCGCCTCCTCTGAGGCCTGTCTGGGGTTCTTCGACAAGCAAATTCTTCCAGGATTGCCTGGGCATTGTGTTGAGGCCGGGAGTGCTGGTCTTCCTGATGTTGGATGCTGTCCTGTTGGTGTTCAAGTTCCAGTTGCCGAAGTTGGATTCCTTCTTGCTGATGTTGTGTTCCCTCCTTCTGGTGTTCCTCATCATTCACAGCACCAAGAATGTTGAAGCGATTCTGTAGTTTGAGAGTCTCTGTTTCCTTCCTGGCCCTTCTACTTCTCCGTGTGACATTCCTCCAAGCATCGCTTTCCTGGGTCACGGAACTGATTTCCTCATCAGGCAGCTCCTCCGCATATCCGGTCTTCAGGAAGGTCCTCTCTGCCCTATCTAAGAAGTCCTCACCTTCCCTAATAAGACGAAGATTAGAAACCTGTGCCTCCAGCTGCCGCACCTTGACCTCTAAGAAGGTGACCAGCTTGCACTTGCTGCAGGTGTACCCGACCACATCTTGTGGCAAGAAAAGGAACATGCCACAAGTGCTACAGGTGACAGCAGCAGCTCCCTCACCTTCCATACTTGATAATACAGAGAATAGAAAAAGAAAACAAAAACAAAAACTGGGCCTCCTTTCTTAATTTGAGCTGTATAAGCTATGTCTGCTCAGCTAACTACCAAGCTCAGTTGAACTCTTCCTAAATTTGTTCAGTCGCTATAAGGATCGGTTGTTCCTAAACTTGAATGGTTGAACTTGAAGGATTGAAGTAGATGAATGAAAGGAGTTCCTAATAAAGCCTCCTTCCCCTAGCTGGCTCCTCCCCCTAGCTTGATTAACTCTCCCTAGTTTGATTGACAGTTAACTGACTAACTAACAAACAATTAGCTGACAATAGGCTGTGAGCTCAGGGAGAGCACACGGCCAGCGCAAGCAAAAAAAAAACAACACAGAGAAATAAGCAAACAAACTCAGCCCCACAATCCTGCAAAAACACCTATCAAAGTTGTCTTCGCAGACCCAGCTCACCGTCGGCTCTCTCCTCTGGAAGTCAGCAAGAAGACTGCTGGGAGTTCCTAATAAAGCCTCCTTCCCCTAGCTGACTCCTCCCCCTAGCTTGATTAACTCTCCCTAGTTTGATTGACAGTTAACTGCCTAACTAACAAACAATTAGTTGACAATAGACTGTGAGCTCAGGGAGAGCACACGGCCAGCGCAAGCAAAAAAAAAAAAACCAACACAGAGAAATAAGCAAGCAAACTCAGCCCCACAGTCCTGCAAAAACACCTATCAAAGTTGTCTTCACAGACCCAGCTTACCTTCTGCTCTCTCCTCTGGAAGACTAGATTGTTCAGCCCAGATACAGATTGTTCACAGCAACACAATCTGTAGTGACTATATTTTAATACAGGAGAACAGCAATTACAAATCTGCAGTTTTTCATTTCTGGCTAACAAACTAATCCTGTTGATTGACACTTCTAGCCCAAGTCATGTGATGAGAATTGTCTTGAGATTAAAAATGATAAAATATTATACTGCACAGCTATGGTATTTATTCTCCTGCTTCCTCAAGCAAGCCTTTAACTGAAGATGCAGAAACTTTGCATAATGGTTTATTGCAAAATAATCTGCCACCACTTGTCTTAGAATTAATTCTGATGTGCTTCTTTTTTCTGCAGATATATGAGAAGATATACAATAGAAGTGGGGGAGAGGTACGCTAGTGACTAGAAAGATGCAAACCTGCAGTGCACACAAGCCTTCCAGCTCTCACTGTCTGTGAAACATTTGAGGCTTAGATAATTAAAACACAAACACAGAACTCTATAAAGGCATTTCTGTGATGTTAAAAACTGGTTCATTATAGCCCAGTGAAGAAAGGAATCATATTAAGTATATGAGAAAGAAAGACATTCCACACAAATTACATAAGCAGGCAAAATGCTTTTTACACATATGATATAGCACGCATCATATTAACTAACAGTTCTAGGATATGTCCAGCTTCATCTGGTTCTTCTCCCAATTGCAATGACTCTTTGATGTACAGGGACAATTGAGCTACAGTTTCTATTGGCTCTGTTTTAAGATTCTTCTCACATGCCTCAGTTTAATTATTTGTTACTCTATACATTTCTCTTTGAAGCAGTAATTCTGCTTATCTTGAATTTCGCATAGCTCTCTTCTTAGGTTTATTTATCTGATCTTCAGATAGATCATCCCTTTTCTTTCTCCCCTGTTCCCTCTCTCAAAAACCCCTATATTAATTTTTGTTGTTATTGTTTGCAATCCAAGATGGTAAAATTAATGGTTATGGTTGCATAACAGTCTAAAGTTCTATTGCATATGCATATCAGTTCTTCAGTTTTTCTTTCCTGCATTTTCCATAGCTCATTATTGCCTGTGTCATATTACTTAATTCTAGCTAGGTGCCTGTATTGCTTTCAGCTTACATTCTTTTTTCTTCAATCTCATATGTTATGTGGGGGAATTAAGGAAAATGATAGTTGTTGGGGTTTTTTTTAAGATAAGTTCAAGACAAGATACTGGCAACTTTCTACTTTTAGCTCTTTACTCACTTGGTTATAAGTTCTGGAAATTAATTGCAGGTCTTGTTTTTATTATATCCTTCCATAGCTTAGATCAGGGCTTTCCAAATGGTGTGCCGCAACACATTAGTGTGTCACCTGAAGTGTATTGGTGTGTCACCTACAACCTTGAAAATGTATGTTATTATTTATAAATCATATGTTTTTAAAAAATATATGAAAGGTCTTCATGAGATATGTTGTGTCCCCATACATTTTGTTATTATAATTTATGTATGTGTCTGTATGTCTTATAAGTGGTTAGTTTAACCTCCGGTTTGCCAGTAAAACTAAATTACTGTGTCGTGAAATGATGCATATGTAAAAAAGTGTGTCACCAACATGAAAAGTTTGGAAAGCTCTGGCTCAGATCCTTGGCCTTGGCCTGTCTCCTGATTCTGCCTCTAGTCTCCACCCCCAGTTGTTGTCACAATGAGTCTCAGATCGTATCATGCAAAGATTCTTTGAATGACAGCCTCCAATATCAGCAACCATTTGAGGCTAGGGTGATGATGGATCACTGGAACCTTGCACCTGCTTCAGGGCCAGAACTGACATAGCTGTAGGCATAGCTATCTGAAACTGGTGCGCTAAAAGTGCACGAAGGCACTGGGTTGTATGTTTTGCAATTCCATAGATGCACTGAGATTGAGTGTAGCAAGAGGGCAGGCTTGGAGCAACATGGGAGTTACTGTAAAATCAAAGGCATGCACCACACTGTGGATATCTGAAAGGCAAGTCACAAGATTAAATTAAACTTAATTGTGAATCAAAGCAGAGCTGGGAAAATTTACTCTTTTTTTTTTTTTTTGTGACTATAGTATCAAGAACCACAGCCAGTATGCCCATGATCAAGCTGACAGGGGATTCTGGGAACTGCAGTCTAAAAAGTAACAATCCCAAGCTCTGGTTCAGAAGATATTCAGCACAAAATCAACAGCAAGGTGTAAGAGAATACCCATTAATTGGTATTTCATTGTTTACTAAGCAAGCCAACTGATAACTTCTTTCTTTGCTGGTTCCTGTAACCGAATACAGCTATTCCTGCTCCTAAGCTTGCTGAGACAGGCAAGTGGCTAGCATCCTTCAGCTCGTTCAACACTTAATCCCTTATTTTCTGTTGCAGTTCTTTAAAGGGGAAAAAAAAAGATTAAAAAAAGCATTTCTTCCTCACTCTCTTTCCCCTCTGCCTCCCAAACACGGTTCAGGGATTTCATCATGTAATTCGCACTCATGTTAGCAAAAGTTAAAAGCTAGAGATTCCAAAGATAAAAGCATTAAAGGCTGAGCAATGTAAGATTGCAAATCACACTCCTTGAGATGTGACACAATTTCACTGTGGGGATTTTTTTGTCCAAAAGGCATGAGCTGAGCAATGCTCAAAGCAGCCCCCTGCCACTTCTGTTTAGGAAAACAACAAAAAACATGATGCAAATGACTCCTAAATTACTAGAACAGAATTAGATTTTAAAGGCTGTATATCAGTGCCGGTAGTGAAGCAGAGTCCATCAGCCAGGAAAACAAATAGACTCTGTTCAGCATTTCAAACAGGACTACAGCATAAACTGAGCATAACTTCTGAATGCAGCAGGTAGGAAAACCAGCTATAACAGAGACTGGGGGGGTGGTCAGGGCGGGCAGGGAAGCTTTATGAACGTGCCATGAAAAATCACCTGTCTCCTAAAATTAGAGCAAAACAGCAGGATCCTGAATATGAGGCAGATTTTCTTTATGCAGATTGGGGTTTACTTTTTGTACACCTGCTGTCGGTAAGCATTAGAGCATAAACATCAGCAAACATTGATTAAGCGGATTGCCTGAATGAGACATCAGGGAGAGAAGGAGGGAGTCCAATCACTCCACTACACTGAAGACAAAACCTATGTAACAATTAAAGAGAGTTAAAAGGTTTCTCTGTATGGAAAGCTAGTCTGAAAAATATTTGATCAAATGTTTTGAGCACTATGTGTTCTTTTACATGGAGAAAACTGCTTTTCCACATCAGATTTAGTACATTCAAAATTCTGAATTTCATCATAATCAAATTTAAAATCCAGTCCAGGTGAAAAAACCCTAAAGGGATCAACAGCTCACTGTACAACCCTGGTTTGATCAACCGAAATTTCCAGATTCTATCTTCAGTGTGTATCATACATACTTACGAAGGAGAGCAATGTAGAAAGGCTGATATTCCTCGATTAATGGCTAGACGTGAATAGGGAGAGGAGGGAGGCAACTAATGTTTATAATTTACCATGTTAATTACTATGGAGAATTTCTTTGCACATGATAATAATATGGAAAAGGCAGAGCAGGGCTGAACATGATGGCCTCATCATGACATCTTATGCCCTCCACCACTTTCTCCTGTCCACACATGGATGAAGACATCAACAAATTATGCTTGCCATATGTGTGTACATTCTCCTAATCATAGGGAAGCCCTGCATGTTTACAACAAGACTACCTTTAAACAGTGCATATTTCCACCCAATGTGTAGATCAGAAGCGTGCAAACATGGCAGTGGGTCATGGTGCCCATTCTTTTTAAAAGCTGGAATTAGGCCAGAAATAGGTCCCAGTCTGACCAGAAGTGGACTTCCACTTTTGATTTCTGGGGTTTGGGGGCAGTTTACAGTGCTGGGGCGGGTGGAGGCCAAGGATCAGGAAATGTTTGTAGGGGAATATCCACTTCATGTGATGTTGTGGGGCATTTGCCAATGTTTTATTTTCCACCTGTTCTTAGGAAATAGGGTTGTTTGGGTAGGGGCTTGGGGCAGGAAAAAAGGAGCCAGAGCCACATGCAGCCAGCAAGCCATCCTTCCCCTCTCCCATGGTAAGGCCAATGGGACATGCAGGGAGCCAGCAGGTGGAGTCCTGTGTCTCATTCCACACAATTGCAGTCATACAAAGGAAACACTTCACAACAAAATAGGTTCAGCATCTTGGATAGCACGTTTAAAGCTCAAACTAAAACCTAGGCCATTTCCACCCTACACTATTATAGTGCTGCTATTCCACTTTCAACATCCTGGGGAATTCTGGGATCTGTAGTTTACTGAGGCCAAAGAGCTCTCTGGCTGCGAATTCTAAATATTCCTCCCTAAACTGCAAATCCCAGGATTCCATAGGATGTTGTAAGTGGAATAATAGCACTGTAATAGTGCAGGGCAGAAATGGCCCTAAAGTGATTCATTATCCCACTGATGCTGGAGCCACCAGATACCATTGCTTCCCACTTCTCTAGTGATACCTTCCTCCTCCTACCTGGGACAGCAAAGAAAGTTCAAGCACTCTTTTCCTCCTCTTGCTGATACTCTGATAGGGAGTGATCTAGCATTGCTGTACTAGGACATCTCTGGAACAAGCTGCTTCTCCAGTTGGAACTGCAGACATATCATACTGGGTCTAAGATGTGGCAGTGGTTCATTTTTTCTGGTGGTAGCAGCAGCTCATTTCTTCCAATCACAAAAGCCTGTCAAGATTGTGGGGGCTCTATGTCTCCCTCTGCATATTTAAATAAATATATATATATTATTTTGGTCTGACACATACAAAATAAGTGCAGGAGACTAGGTTGTGGGCTGTTCCTTGGTTCTGAAATTAGTCAGAATGAGTATTAATTGGTTGCATTCAGTAGTCAAGCAAATATTATAAACATTTCACAGCTGCAGTAAAAATAATTTGCCACTTTGTGGATACCTGTCTATGTTTTCAGAGTAATATTGATACTCATTATGCTTGATCTCTGGGATGTTCTGAAGTCATATCATGCCATTTGGGTAAAACACACATTGCTTGGAAATTGGGAGGGGGAGCTTAGCCAGCATGCCAAGACACAACTTTTTGTGCGTCCTTTTCCTCTCATAGGATCCAGAGATTTCTACATGCCCTATATTAGGGGTAGGGAATCTTTGCTCTCCAACTTCAATTTCCATCCTCTCTTATCGTTGGCCATGCTGGTTGGGGCTTGTGGGATTTGAATCCCTAAACACCTGAGGGGCCTAAAGTTCCGCATCCTTACTGTAGAACATACAGCATCTTTACACAGCTTGCCTACATAGTACCTGGTAACATGAAAGGCTGTGGGAACATAGGAAAGCCTATGCTGGCTGAGTCAAAAGCCTATGTAATCCAGAAGCCTGTTTCACACAGTGGCCAATCAGATACTTATGCCCATTTTTGTTCCTCAGCAGTGGTAACCAAGAGACACATGGCTTCTGATTGTAGAAGTGCGTGTATCTGTAATGACCACTAGTTGTTCACAGGATTTCCCCCTCCCCATTCATTTGCCTAATTCTATTTAAACCCATCAAGCTTGGGCCAGTGTGTCCATTTTTGCTGCAAGTGCTACAGATTAATTATGTGAAAAGTATTTGCATTTATCTGTTAGAATTGCTTCATTGGCTGATTCAGATTTCTAGTGTTAGGACAGAGAGAGGGGACCCCCCCCCAAAGCCCCTAAAGTTGTAGCCTTTTCTCATCAGGGAGTTGCTTCAGCCCAGTAATCATTTTAGTTGTCCTTCTCTTTATCCTTCTTATCTTTGAGATGTGATGACAATGCACATCATTCCAAATTGTGCCCACTATAAAAATTTATGGAATGGCTGTTCTTTTGGGCCTCTTCTGTTAAGCAGTGATTTCTTAAGATGTACTGGGCATTACTCATCTCTAGTTAATATAAATAATGAATGTCTATATGAACAGTTGTGTAGGAATGGGGGGCCAGGGGTGGTCCCAGCTCATTGCCATGCCCCCCTGAACTGTAGCCCTGCCTCCTCACACTGTAGCCCTGCCCACACACTGTGACACGCCCCCATAGCCCCACCCCATGCATCATGGCCATGCTCACACACACTGTAGCTATGCTCTTCACCTACCCCCTCGAACTCCAACCTCCACCACTGTATATGAAGGTTTAAATTCTGTTTTAAAACTAAAGACAACAGAACTTTGCACACTTCCAAGTTTCACATTGGAGATGCTGAAATCTAAATCTGCCTTGCCTTTTTGAAGATACAGTTACATCCACTGTTCTATTGCAATGAAGCATTAATCAGAAAAAGGCCTTGTTTATAAACTTTCATGATTTGTACATGAAGGTGAAAACGTTTCACTGAAAACAAGCTTTTCCACCTGGGATATCAAAACTAATTGTTACCACAAAACATTTCTGATTACAGATAACAGATGAGACTTAATTAGTGAGGGCAGCTGGAGCTACCACTGTGATAACATGATCAGAGAAACCCTGCAATCTTCATTTAGGCATAGCCATTAACTCCTCCTTCAATGGGCTGAAATGGTTGAAGGAGATTCAGAAGACATTCAATTGTTCACACTGCAGCAACTACATTATCAATGTCACGCTGTTAATACTGGTAGTTAGCTGTACATCATAACCTACTGCGGTACATTAATTTTATCTGTAGATCTTGAATGATGTGTTGTTGAGGTTCCTTAAGCTACAGGCATTGCAGCAGGACTCCAGAAGCAAAGTAAAAGAAACACCACAGTAGGGCTGGCATCTAAAAGGCTATCTTACCTATGTCCAAGGACTTGAGCACACTTGGTGGTATTTCTTTTTCTCCTTCTTCTTCTTCTTTTTTTCTTTGAACATCAAACTTTGACCTTCAGTTTCCAAATCATATTGCCATGTAATGTGGAGAGGGATGCTGTTTAAGAGAGACAAGTCCAAAGCCTCCTTGGGTATGCAATGCTGGTCTCTGGACGTCAGCCATGCATTTCAGAGTAGGTTTGAAACCTTAGATACATCAGTCTTTTTTCAGATACTCAAAAGGGCTAAAATAAAGACAAAGGTAGGCAAGGCAATAGGGTGGCCATCGCAAAATGATCAAGCAGATGCTTTACATGCAGAAGGTCCCAGACTCAAATTCCTTTCATCATGATGTAGGGCTGGAGAAGAATCTTTCTGGAAGCCCTGGAGAACTCCTGCCAATCAATGCTGACGTACAACTATACATGCAAAGTTTCCATCACATGTTCTTGTAAGGGAACAGAGCCTGCTACCAAGATGTCTGAATTTATTTTAGCCCATTTGAATGTCTGAAAACAGCAACTGTTAGTGATAAATATATCTTTCCCTCTTCAATTAGAAGTGGCCAATTTCAATGAGAATGGAGAAGAATTTCCTGCCTCTGAGCCTCTCTGGTGGTCAAAATATCCAACCAAAGTATTGAAACCTAGCCTGGAAAGAATAGCATCATTTCCTCCCTGCTCCCTGTTTTTTTTCCCCCCTTTTTGGTAACATTCTCATCTGTTCTTCCACCTTTTCCAGAAACCTTGCTTTTCTTTAAGCTCAGGTTCTGATGCAGGATACATTTTCACTGAAGTATGAACTAGTTATCAGAGTGCTGAGACAGCTGTTTCAAAGCTAACAGGAAGCCTGAGCCGAATCTCTCTGTTTTAGATGTGTGAAAAGGCATGTGTCAAAGGTCACTCCCACTTTAAAGCCAAACAGTGCAATTGAATGAAAGAGACAGAATTTCTTTCCGTTGCTGCAACTGATGTGTGTTAAAAAGAAAGAAAAAAACTGTTCCCCTAACACATTCTTTTTTAATGGCGTGCTCTGAAGAACCAACAACTGTTTAAGTCTATTCAGGTCTTCATTTCAAAATGTGTTCCTTCTTCTTCTTCAAACATTCAATTCATAGTTCAAGGTTTATGAAAGGATCTCCCCCTCCTCCTCCCAGGAATGGCTTCATTTTCAAATAGTACCTAAAATTAGGAAAGCACTTGGAAAAAAAACTAATTTTAGAGTAAGGTTTTCAAAGAGCTGAGGATTTGCATGTCCCTGCTCTCAAAAGGTTAAAATATTAGATAAACTGGATGCCAAGATCCTTTGAAATTGATTGCAGGGATAAGAGAACAAAAAGATAAAATTCTTTGTTTGGAGTAATATCACTGCTCTGGCACTGCTAGCAGAAGTATAGGTTGGCCTATATACATGAAAAATAGTATCTGGCCAGCAATAATTCTCTCTCCGAGAAACCTACTAACATATTTTTGAAACGTATATTGATCTCTTCCTGTGGTGCCAGAAGGGAGTTCTAACATATCCATTTCAGGGCAAGAAATCCAGTGTAAAAAGCTGCTCTGCTTTAAAAACAACACAAAGCTCTGAGTGTCTCCAGGGCACTGCTGCCATTGGTGCTAGTAGGAGCCACATAAGAACACTTCAATAGCCAAGCTGGGAGATCAATTTTTTTGTATCAAGAGGATATTTTCACAAGGAGGAGTATGATTGCTAGTTCCCTGCCACTGCATTTAAATTTGTGAGGTAGTTTTTAAAATTCCTGGGACATGTATTGTCAGTGCATGAACAATATGGATGGATCCAGAGTGTCAAAGAGCTTCACGCTCCAGAGAAATGATCCTCTCTTCTGTATTTCCTTGTTCCTTCTGAAAAACTACCTCATAGTACCAGATGTTCTAAACCAGCATGGGAGATGGGTGGCATAGAAGGAGCTGTAGAACAAAGGAGGAATAACAAAAAATAAATTCCCTCCTCCCACTCTTTCTCTAGTGAAAGCTTCCGCTGGATCACAAAGTGGATCAGGATCACACAGTGGATTCTACCAGTGTCCAAGGCAAGCTCCACATGCAGAGATGTGAGATTGTATCTAGAGAACAACTTACAGTACTATAGGACACAATATACATGGTATTTCAGAGAAAGAGCTGAAAGAAGTATGTGCTGGTCATACAGATAGTTGTATACTTGTCATTTGACAGTCTCTTTTATTATTATTATCATGGTTTCACAGTCTATCAGCTGGTATTAACTGGAGTTATGGACCATTAATTATTTGGATTCTGTGTATGAATCTAGAAATCAGTGGGGTATCATCAGATAATGAAGCATATTTCAACTAGTGTCACTTTTTATAGCTGTGCTCCTGTGTTCTGATGTTTTATCAGTCCATTTGAATTTGCTCCCACTGTGAACAACTGTGGAACCACAGTTGTTTTGTTTTCCAAGAGGTGCTGAATCTCAATTTGTAAGTCTCAACATTTCTCAGTCTTTTCCCTCTCTTTGTCTTCAATTATTTTATCCTCTGGAATTGCTACATTTATCATCCAAATTTTAACTTTTTTGCAGCCACAGTTATGCTTGGCATGTTATGTTTTAATTGTATTCTAGTTTTATTTTCTTAAAGTCCCATAAGATTTTTACCTCACCATTTTGGCATACTTTTCAGCCTTAAGTTCCCACTGGTACTTTACAGACCCTCTGGCTCTCTGTAATCAAGCCTGGTCAACAAGCCTCACCACAACATCTGGGACCAGCTGCAGTCTTTGAACACTTTTCAAAGATAGCCCCAATATAAAGCAAGTTACAGTCATCAGTCACGTAGGGACGTGGAGGCAGGGAAAGCAATTCACCTCAGGTGGCAATGTTTCTGGGGCATCCTGGCCCATAGCCACACCCCCATATGCCCTGGCCATGCTTCCCCTTCTGCCATAGCCCTCCCCCCTCCTGTCCCCCCTTTCACACACTCCAAGCTCCACCACTGATAGTCATCCAAATAGGATGTAACTAAAGGATATATTACAATGGATATATTACAATTATAATCAAATATCTCCAGAGATGAGTGCAGTTGAAAAACTGGCCTTAGCCATGAAAATTCACTGCTGGCCATTGCCAAAACCTAGGCATCTAGGTTCAAGGGCTGAATCGAGCAGCACTCTAAGTCCAAATCTAAATCTTCTAGGGTGGCATAACCATATCCGTAACAGAGTGGGTCCCTATTTCTTGATCTCCCTTTTGACTGACCTGAGCTATCTTATCTGAATCTTTAGTTTGTTCACTTTCTTCCATGCTGTTATAGACATCTGACACTGGTTCAGAACTAGAACAGTTTCCCTGTATTTAGAGGGAAATGAGCATAGTTGGATGTCATCAGCATCCCTGTGGTATGCTCTGGGCAATTTCTCCCAGTAGTTTCATGCAAACATAAAATAGCATGGGGACTCCACAAGTCAAGAGGAGGACTACAGCCACCATGAAACAATGCTTACAACTTCCATCCCAGAAAGGTGGGCCAGGAGGATGCCACAGTTGATGGCAGCAAAAGAAGCTAAGAAGCCAAACAAAACCAATAGAAGCATACTCCCTCTGTTCAGTTCTCAGTGTAGACCAGTTTTCATCCACTCAGGCAAGCAAAGCTGTTTTTATCTCTTAACTTGGAATGAGATCAGTGTGAAACAGATCTCAATAATTCAATAATGTTTTTGAAGAACTTCTCAACCTAAAAGACTACCACTTCAATAGTGGCTTCACTGGTGTCTCTTTGGAAAACATTGAGACTCTGCCTTGTTGCACTCTCCCCCTACCCACTCATTTAGTCCTCCCTCCAGACATCTTTATGAGTCAAGAAGGATAAATGTCAAGTACACATGGAATGGACTTCATTTCTCCAGGGGTCCTGTCCACTTCTTCACCATGTATGAACGGAAAAACATCCACTATCACTGAACAGTTAGGGATTAAACTTAAATGTGGTGAACCAATGTCAGCTACAGCATCCAAGTCACTACACATCCAAATGATTTCATCTGCAAATAGTTATACACAAAAATGTAGCATGCATTAGGAATGCGAGAAACCAAATTATACAATTCAGGGCTATAAATCTGATATTCTTCCAAAAGTAGATTGATACAGAAATCCCAGGTTTTCTTCCAGCAAAGAGTACAGCATGTTTTTCTGGAATATTGTGTGTATAGAGAATTAATAAATATGAAGTTTTTATCTTCCATCACCTCATTTGAACACTAATGCAAGATCATGACCTAGTGCTGGTCATGACCTACAAAGTATAGATGGGACGAATCCAGAATTTTCCGAATCTGAATCCCTGGGAGATTCTGTGAATCCATGAATCTCACAAATCTCAAATCTTTTGAATCCTTTTTTACAAACGGGTTTAAAAAGCAAGGGAAACAAAGCACTTCTACTGAAAAGTGTTTTGAAGTAGAATTTGACATCTTTGTTTAATGAAAAACAAATTAAATAATAGTTTTCACTTTCAGGAAAATATACTCATATACTTCTCACTAAGAATTACATGTAATTTGGAAGTAGCTCCAGATGTTGGAGTTGACTCCTGGGTTGACTATTACAAAACAAAACAAAACAAAAGGCCAAGGATAATCTTGGGAAAGACACACTCTCTCAGCCTTAGCAAGGGCCTAGGCAAAGGCAAACCTCCCTCTGAAGAAATCTGGCTAGGACAATAGTTTTGCCTTAGGATCTTGCCAGATTGAAAAGGATATGAAGGCCCTTTCTACACAAGCAGAAAAATGTGGATTATTAATCCCACATTTTCCTGCCTGTGTAAAAAGAGCCATATACTACAGTACAGAGATAATCCAGGTCAAAACTGGATTTTTCTTTGCATAGCTCCTTATGGCATCCTGGGGTTTGTGGTTTGATGATGCACCAGCACACTTTGGCAGAGAAGGCTGTGACAACTTGTCCAACTACAAACCCCAGAATTGTGTATGAAAGAGCTTTGCAAGGGAGCCATGCAAAGGAATCTTCTTCAGCTGTCCTTGAAATCTCAAGAACACTGTACTTTCCAGTCAAGTCTCAAGTCCTGCAGCAAGGAAGGCACTTTAAAAACAGAAAAACACCAGCCTCTAGCCCAGTCTCAATTCTCTACCCTGCTGTCCAGTCTCAAGTCCTAAAACAAGGAAGGCACTTAAAAAAAAAAAACACCAGCCTCTAGTCCAGTCTCAGTCCCTACTCTCCAGTCTCAAGTCAAAAGAATAGGGAAAGAGAATAATTATCTTGCAGAGCGAGGCAGCCACGGGTCAGGCGGCAGGAGCGAGCTTGATCCGGTGCTCTCGTGCTGGCTCAGGCCTCCTGGCATGCAGGAAAGCAACTCTTGCTAGTCCTGCACACTTGCACGGGCCTGATCCAGGGCTCTCGCACCGGTTCAGGCCTCCTGGCGTGCAGGAAAGTAATTCTCACCAGCCCTGCATGCCTACGTGGGCCTGGTCTGGGGCTTTCACACCAGCTCAGGCCTTTGGACGTGCAGGAAAGCGGCTCTCACTGGCCCTGCACACCTGCGCGGGCCTGATCCAGGGTGCTCAGGCCTCAGGGCGTGCACAGATTTGAAAGATTCTATTCGCCTGTTTTGGCCCAGGGATTCGGATTCGTGAATCTTGAATCCTTCCCAGGGACTCGAGGATTAACAGATTCGGCTGGCCCATCCCTACTATAAAGGTTCAGCTATTTAAGTGGCTGTATCTATGAGCCCATAATAGCTCTGAGATCATCAGGAGAGCCTCTTCTCTTTGTCTCTTTGAGCTTGGAATGTGTGGAGGGGAGGTCGTAGGAGGTGGGGCTACAGCACAAGGAGTGTAGCCATTGTGCATGGGGGCATGGCCAGGGCACATGGGGAGTGGCTATGGGCCAGGAAGCCCCAAAACCATTGCTGCCCAGGCTGAACTACCTCCCCTGCCTCCCTGTTCCTATGGTCCCACCACCTTCTCAGGTTTGTCTGATGGGAACAAAGGAGAGCTCCTTCCCTCAGGAGATTAGGATGGCTCTTACTGGTGTGCTATGGTGGTTTGTATATAGTCTTTTAATGAATTTTAATGGTTTTAACTTTGTAATTTATTTAATTGTTTTTAAAACAATTATTTATACTTTTGATGTTTTTGTATAGTTTTTCATCTGTGTTGTTTTTAATAAAGTTGTAAGCCACTTTGAGACCTATTATTTGGAAGAAAAGTGGGATAGCAATGAATAAAATAAAATAATAAATGAATGAATAAGATAAAAGCTGGAAGAAGTTATTCCTTCATTTCTACAACACAGCAATATTGTAATTTGACCACTTCATATTGGTAGCCTGGGCCACTGGAAATTGACAAACTGTCAAAAGCAAGATGCATAACAGGCCCCCTCCTTACATTGCCCTGCAAACCAAATGTTACTACTTTTTTAAAAAAACAAGCTTTTAAGTGACTTAGGTTTAAAGGATTGAAAATGATTGAAAATTATTTATCAGAATGAGATAGTTAAATAATTAAAAATAAGACTGCTTTGCTTTGCCATGTCTGAATCATATTATTAAATTCTGATGCTTATAGAAGACTTGGATATAAACAGACATTATAGCCACTCCCTGTGATGCTGAGATACAAGCATTTATATTTTGTAATGCATTGTTTACTTTTTGCTGTCTGGGACCCCCCAGAGACCCTCCATAGATCCAGGCCCTGGGGATTTTGGCCCCTGCTCTCTTCCTCACGTTGTTGGTGCTGTCAATCCCAAGAGTAAAACACAAGCTATTGATGACTGCCAGAAGGTGACATTGTACAAGCAAGGACACAGATCATCAATGTATGCTGATGAGTTTGCTTTGCTAAGTTCCATGCCAGATGGTTTAGTCCACTGTATTACGTCTATAATCAATCACTTTAACACTTTGAAATTAAAAATCAACCAAGGGTCAGAAATTATCTTCTTTTGTGGCTATAGAAGGATTCTAACCAGGTTGTTTGTGTATTTCATTTTCAAAAAGCTCTCTAGAGTACTGATTGCTTTTAACATTCTTAAAAACTTGATAACAAAGGAAGCATCCTGTAAGGATGTCCTCTTCTATTTGTTGAAATAGTTATCCTCCAATTTCTCATAGGTAGTAAAGGGGAAAAAAAGGAGACATAAGTGCAGAATTTTGTACCCAAATTCTATATATTTCAAATTATAAATCTCTAAATATTACCTGATAGGTCCTTGTTTCTCAGGTCATTCCCGCACTAGACTGTTATAGTGCTATTATTCCACTTTCAATATCCTCTGGAATTCTGAGGTTTGTGATTTAGGGAGGAGCCTCAAGGGCAAACCCCAGGATTCCATAGGATGTTGAAAGTGGAATAATAGCACAATAACAGTCCAGTGCAGAAATGGCCTCAGTCAATCATGCCTATGAGCTGTCTCTATAGAATTACTGCATAAGTAAGAGATGAGCACAAGTATACAGCACTGAAGAATACACATGAACAACTTTCCTGCATATATTATCTGTGTGGGAACCACCTGAATGTACCACAATGCTCAGGGACAACAGCTATACCAGAGCAATTGTTCTTGCCCAGGCAAAGGCTCCACTTAAATAGGATCATCTTTTGTAGCTCTTCTTGTCTAGAACGATGCAATGATCACTGAGTGTCAGTCTAGAACATTCTTTATGGTCTACAATGAAGCTCCAAGTGGCATTTTCTGGTAATTCACCATAGTGACTGCTGCACCCAAAAGTGAAAGTTTCCAGTTCTAGTTCTGATAGCTCCTGACATAGGGCAGATCTGGAGACAACTCATTGATACCCCATGCTAAAGACCTTCATGTCTGATTTTTTCCAGTAATCTAGCGTGAAAGAAATTAAGCTGATAGAAAGCAAAACCCCACGGTCATCAAAACAAAGACCAAAATGTTCCAAAACTGTCCCTCTGGGAATATCCTTTGTTTTCTTAATTACCTTTGGCAAGGGTACTATATGGTATATTCTTTTAAACACAAGTGCATTATAATTACTGACCTATTTTGTACCACATATTTGCCAATATCTTTAAATGCTATCATTCCTTCTTGTAAGTGGTACATTATATTAAGCTGCTGCCTATCCACTTCTTGATAATTAATAAAGACTTCAAACAGTAACTATGACTCCTTGTGAAATTTTGTATTACAATACTGCTTGTCACTGACTACTCTGTTCTGGCATGTTATACATTATTTAATCGGTTATACCTTTGACACCTCTGTTTAAAGATTCAGATCACAACAATTGGCTGATGCAGTACTTGCTCTTGTTTCAACACTTTAAATTTGCCATAGTGCTAGCCACAGAAGAATACCCAGCAAACAGCCTTCCACAATTTCTGAATGTGAAAAAGAAAAGGATTTGGCTTAATCAAGGCAGATAAATATGTATTCATTTTTCAACTGTCTAGACAACATCAATTAACTCCTTTGCTCTGAAAATACTGATTGTAGATCCATTTGAAAAGCCATTTTAAGTCCGATCATCCTCAGTCACAAATGAAGGGCATAGCTCTCTGTTACCCTTGTAAACGCTGAGGAGAGATGTAGTCCTGTCATGCACATTACTAGTGGCACTAATAACAATATAGAGCAGACTACTCCATCTTCATCAAGAGCTACATATCAGTTGAGACACACTGTTGATGATAACCTGACTCAGCTCTAAGTTCAATGGTCTCTCTATTATCCAGGTCACTGTCAGAGTTCATGGCTGCAAACCCCAGCAAATCACATTTTGCTGAAGGCAGGTGAAGGGTGAAAATACCCAAACATCCAATCTCTATTAGGATGAGGTAGAAGAGAGTAAAATAAACTACAGAGTAAAAACTTCAATTGGCTGGTTTCTGAAACATATGAAAGGAACATCAACATTAGTCTCTGAATTATTTTACATTTAAGAAAATGAAAACATGTAGAGATAATCCTATTCCACTGACTTGTCAGGTTACCACTTGCTACCTAATTGGGAGGGAAGAGACTGAAATATGTCAAAATGATAGTGTGTCAGACTGTCAGCTGAATAAATCCATAGGTGTCTGTATAAGCAACTAGGACAGGGCTATCATAAACACTTGCCCAAAGTTCAAAATGCAGATTTATGCAGATTAAATATCCCATGAGGTTTCATCTTCCTAGAGGCAATCAGATGGAGAAAATGGAGAAAAGATAAATAAATTCACTTTCCATCAGCCTATAATATTGAGGCTTTTCTTTCTGTGTTCATCAGACCATATGGGGAAAGCTAGACCAAATCTACAAGCAATCTAAGTAGTCCCTTGGAATAGTGGGGTCCCCTGTGAAACATTAAAGAAACTGCAAGAAAACCTAGGATGCACCTCTATGATTGTACAATATTTAGAAATGTCCCAAATCAGCTCTGTGCATGGTTGCTGTGCATGAGAGCAAACGTGCTGTCATGTTAATTAGACTATAAAAGCAGAACTGCAGAGACTCAGATTAAAATTTGCACTCAGTAGTCATGGGCCATTCACTATTTCTTAATTAGACTCATCATCCTCACAGGATTGTAGTACAGTCAAAATAGCAATGGTGTAAACCCAAAAGGTGGGGTACCCTAGAGGTCCTCCAGAAGTACCCATCCCTCAGTTCAAAAGTGGGGGTTAATGAGTTCTAATTAGGAGACTTGCAAGAAGAGGAGTAACCTAGTGAGATCTTTCCACCAATGTTTATGGGGTCCTTGCAGGAAAACCATCCAAAGACTCAAAAGCAAGCTAAAATGTGTTTATTGAGGGGAATTCAATCACATGTGCAGACAAGAGTCAAATAATCATGCACTCACACAAGAGCCAACCAAAGGAAAAGGAGGAAAGGTTGATAGTAAAGAGTTTGGGGCACTAATTACCAATCCAGAAGAGCAGCAATGAAACAGTGATGTGGCTTAGACTTGCATCTAAGGGAAGTACAAATTGGAATTCAAAGTGATATAATGACATTCAGCATCTGATGTACTGAGACCAACTGGTCAAAATGAAGGATTTTTATACCTCAAATCTGCCTGGAGGGCATGAGTGTAAATGGCTCTCTGGCCAGGTAAACAAAGCAGTTTGCAACAGACACAATGGGGTCAGGAATGAGTTGATGGCCTTTCTTTTAGGTGACAGAGACTTAATAGATGTCATAATAGCTCTGCAATAGTGGACAGACTTGAGTGCAATGAGGGAAATTTCCAGGCTGATGGGAAGAAGGTTGAGACCATTAATCACTATTATCTGATAGAGCTGTTACAGCTTAGCTTGAGACAATCACCTTTGCAGCTACCTGGTGACTTCCTGGCAATGACCTGGCTATGCCTGGAGGGGATCTCTGACCTACCTTTGCAGTGCAAAAGTTCAGCCAGTGTCTTCCTCTTGTCCAGTTAGGCCTTTCTGGCACATCAGGATGCATTTTTATATCAAAGCCAATTAACATAACTTTCCAATTAAATCATATTTTGCCAATTAAACCCTATCAAAGTGTGGGGTGTATACCTATTAACAATGGGGAAGGAGTTTTTTGTCCCAGTTCATCTCTTTGGAATGAAGTTGCTGGAATATAAATGATGTCTATGATGCTAGTTATGATTTTTGCAGACTTAATTAGCTTGCATATAAGGCTAAAGTGAGGAGGAGACATGTGGCTGCATATGCTAT
The DNA here is from genome assembly GCA_948472985.1 of Iguana delicatissima. NCBI lineage: Eukaryota > Metazoa > Chordata > Lepidosauria > Squamata > Iguanidae > Iguana > Iguana delicatissima. The sequence continues at coordinate 13,433 of CAOKZL010002568.1, read as the reverse complement.
ATGTCTCCACTTCCCAAATGTGGCACTCCCAGCTGCCTTTTAAGATACTTGGATGTTCAGCAGGTCTATCTGAGAGGATGAACATGAAGGGACATGGATTGTGGCAACATGAGGGCAGCTTACATGAACATACACATTTTAACTTCACCACAGCCCCATGAGGCAGAACGGATATCTTTCCACACTTGCACCAAAAGCTGTAAGGGGGGAGTAATCCCATTCTTTGAGAAAGTTACTTCATGCACTACAACTGCCAGATTCTACCACCTATAATCAAAAAAGCAACTTTTCCAAGCTGTAAGTAATCTGTCTCCTAGATAAGGAGATTAGTGCATATTTGATGCACGTACTGTATACATATCAACAGAGGGAGGGCAAAAGGGGTCCCTCCCTCTTCATCACAGTTTACCTCTGAGACACAGGAAAAAATAGAAGGGTTCTTATCTGGACTTCCTGCTTCAGGCTTTCTTATGGTAAAGCCCCCTGAGTTTCTCATCTTTGGATTTTTCATACTTTACTATGAAGAAAGGAATTGCTCGCACTCTGAAACATTTTTAAAATGATGATGAGTGACAGAAACTTGATTTAGCATGTTATTAGCAAAGGCTGTATTATGTGATTATATATTCTGATAAATTCTGCTTGAGGTCAAAGTGGCTTATCCATGATTAATCTGTGATTGATCTGGCTGCTAGCACAGCTGCAACATTTGCATAGCTCCTCAAACAGCAGAGAAGAAAATATCCTCATAGTATGTGTGAGGAAAGCATTCCTAAGCCAGCGCCAAGGCCAAGGTGAGGGCTGCTCTACGCTTGAGCTGCAGTCTTGTCTCTTTTAGAATGAATTTTGCAGCTGAAGGACAGACACAATTGCTTTCATGTACAACGGGGACAAGGTGAAAAGTAGCAAGGACTGTGGAAGGGGAGGGAATTGTAAGGTAAGCATAAAGAAAGGAGCACAGAAGAAAGCAGAAAAATTGACAAGAAGGAAAGGTTAGGTGATCTCATTGAGACTTGATCTTTCTAAGAGCTATTCAGAGAAATGGCAGACTGGTTGCAATCTGATACATTCAAGTAACCTGGATGAGTTTACTGAACTAACTCCTTGAAGGGATTGGATCTCAATGATCAGTAAAACATGGCTCTCTGAAAGTTCATGTAGCAATTTCTTGAAAGGTCTAGTCCTCATTACCTTTCTTCAGACTTGTTAAATCTATAAAATTGGCACTAATAAGCTATAAAAAGGTAGCAGGATACAATCAGGGACTTTCCAGTTGACTGGCCATCCAAGCTTGATAGAAAAAATATTAGATCAGTAACGAAGTAGTAGCTTTTGCTCTTTTTTTTTTCCTCTGTAAATTCTGCACCATTATAGGATGGTGCTACAATGGCTAATAGCTTCTGTGATTCTGTAAGGGGATGAGACTGAATACAATCTGTCGTGTAAACTTACAGGTAGATATCAAAATAAAATTCCATTCATATTTTAAGATGTTACTTTACTTCTATTTTGGTGAGTGAGAAGGGAAATAACTGTGGGCAGGGGAATTATTGACTGCTCCTATTAGAAAGGAAGCATTAACTGAAAGTTGCAATTGCGATTAAGCTTATTGGCCAACCACCTGGAGAATTCATTCCTTGAGCTATATCAAAGCGACATAACTTATCATCAGTGTGATAAGGGGAAAGAAGAAAATTTCACAGATTTAGCAGAGAGGATTAAATCGCTGCAGCCAGTAGGAAAAGTTTAGAAGTGTGAACCTGGTAAGTACTGAATGATTGTAATCATATGAAGCTTTACATGGAAATGATATTAATCCTGCAGAATTTTCTGCATCCAGTTTCTAAATGAGTGCTTCAAGTAGGCCAGCCTTGGGATGTTGGAATTTTTCACAACAGGAAGCCATTGTTGTTAGTTCCATAGCAAAGTTCAGTAAGGGTTGATGGAGAAAAGATGAGAAACAGAAACCAGAACTGAGAAGTGCATATAAGACAGTTTGTAACCTGTGGCAAAGCAACATACTCTCATACACCCCTACCTACCTATGTAGGTGCATAATATCTGAAGCTGGTCAAGTTGTTTTGATACACAAGGCTGGAATTCCCACATGTGGCTTTCCCACCTCTGGCAGTAAAAGTACAATGAGAAATTAATTAATAATTTGAATCCCTTTCATTACATCCAAAATCTGCTATCTCAGATGGCTGTCTCATCCACTTTCGTGGTAGCACTTGCCCTCGGCACTGATTATTCAGCCAACAAAGAATCTATGTTAACTTACATTCTAGTCAGCCTACTTTCATTGCCCATGGAATGAAGAAAGGTTACAAGATATACTTTTTGAAGGGGGAAATAGAAATGACAACATAATGGTGTGTTTCAAGAGCATTCTGCTGGACCGGTCATTCAAGCTGACATCTTGCAATTTAGCTCTAGTGTTGCATATAAAACAAATTAAATACTGTGTTTGAGAGTAACAGCTAGTCCAACAAATTATTATTTTTTCTTAATAGTTTGCAGTCTAAACAGATATACAGAGGAAGGCATAAGAGAGGCAGGTAGCTTAGGCAAGGATTAGACTAGTTTATATTTTTGGCAAAACAAGGCTGTAAAGTTTTTCCTAGACTGCAGTACGGCAGATTGCCAGGGTAGAAATTATGCATTAGAACTGTTCCCTCAAAGGCTGGGTAGTAGTGGTGGTGGAATCCCTTCATATATAAAAGTGATACAGCTAGGGGAAGACAAGATGGCCAGCTGTTCTTCCCAATATGATTACTTTTTATGAATAAAGGTCTATTATTTCATTCCATTTTCTTCTTTTAGACTGGAACATATTTGGAAATAATCTAAAAACTCTAACCTGAACTATACACCAATAATAGCTTAGCAACTGAATGCATAAACTGACACTTTCTGACTCATTTAAAATCAATTTTGGACTTATTTCCAAAAAAAAAAAAAATAGTAAGGGAACTCAGAAGTTTGGTATAATTTCTCCTCCAGTTGAGTGAGAACTGTTGAGGAAAAGCTACAGTGATAGGGGATTTCCCTGTTAGGTCTATGATACCTGGAATTCTCCACAAACAAACAGACAGTTAAAGAAAAGATGTGAGATATAGCTTTTCAGGGCAGTAAGGCATGGATTTCAAGCTACCTAGCAGCTGAGAAGTATAGTAACAAATTTCTCCTTATTCTCTAGAGTTCCCAAAATGCCATATGGTTCATATTAATGCTCTGCCCTCCACCTACTTAAAAGGAAATATTCAGATATCCTTTACTCTCAAAGTGTCTGCACTTGTCAATCAAACATCACTGAGACTCTTGAACACATGATTCTCTGTGTCTTATACTACAAGGACATTGTGCTCTTATATATTTTATGTATTATATTATAGCAGATCTTCCAGGCAGAACTGATGATTTTCACTACACACATCCTCTTTCAGATTCTATACATGAAATTAATCTCAAGGCGGTAAATTTTTTTTGTTCCAGTTTATTTTACTAGGTACCAATTGGCTAAATCCTCTTAATAATCAGAAATATCAGGTCCAAATACATAAAGCTTGAAGACAATTTTTTCATTGCATGTATATATGCTGGAATTTTCCTAGACTTGTAATTTGTACATGTTCAATTTGCAGTTGCTTGTCTTCTAACTAGAAGCTGGTCTATTACCCTAATAGAGTTACCATCAGAAGGTCAGGAAAGTATGCAAGAGATTTTCCAGGGCTAGCTCAAAATATTAGATGCCGAAGGTGAAGAACAAGATGGCACCCCTTCCCATTCAAAGTATACAATTTGAGTAAACTGAGAATTTAAGCATGATTGAACCCTGAATGAGACAATATCTTTCACTGCACCTAAGGGAACCAGCTAGCTTAGGGAGGGCAGGGCAAGCTGTGTATCTTCTGTAATATCTTGTTGCTATTCAGCAGCATTTGCCATCTGAGACAATCATCTCATTTTGGCTGCCAGCCCTATCAATGGAAATATGTGACCTTGACTTTATCCAGATTTGCAGTTTGCATTAACGACTTTGTCATAAAGTCACAGAATCACAGAATCGGAAGGGGTCCCATTGGCCACTGAGTCCAAGCTTCTGCTCAATACAGGATCTCCAGCTAAACCATTCCCGGAAGGTAGCTGTCCAGGCTCTATTTGAAGACATTTAGAGAAAAAGACCCCACCGCGTCTCCAGGCATGGCTGAACTGCTATTACTGTCAAGAAGTTCCTTCTAATTGAAGTCTACCCTCCTGTAACTTCAAACCGTTAGACCTGGTTCTACTGTTTGGGGCAGCAGAGAACAGACCTGCCCTCTTCTTTCTGTGATAGCACTTCAGGTATTTAAAAAGTACAATTGTGCCACCCACTCAGTTCACCAAGCTGAATATGCCCAGTTCCTTCAACCCTCTCTCAGAAGTTTGGTTCTCCATACCTCTTATCATCCTTGCTGCCCTTCTCTGAACCTTGTCTATACTCTTCCTAAAATGAGGCACCCAGAACTGAACACAACACTCAAGGTGAGGAAGAACATTGTGGGGCTATTATTTTCCTCAACGTGGGAACTATCTACTATATAAAAGTGAATGTTTATCTGTGTGTTTGTCTCTTTGTCCGCATCAGTGTATGATTGGCTGCGTGAGGCAAGAAGACCTCATATGATTGGCTGGCTGTGAAGATTCTATGGAATCTTGGGGTTGGCAGTTTAGGGAGGGGCCTTTAGAATTCTCAGCCAGAGAGCTCTTGGGCCTCAGGCTGGTTGCTATGGAGATGAGGCTGGCTATCAATAAGGATACCAGAAAACATTTGGGAGGCATATGTGAGAAAAATTAAAGTGACATACACAACATAGCTACAAAGTTTTCTCACCTCACACAGTAAATTGTACGGGTTTCATATGTGAGGAATCTTAAAGCTGAAATTCAAAACAAAAAATGCTTCCAGAAAAACATAAAGCCATTGCACAAATTCAACAGAAAGCAAAAAAATCAAAAGCCAGTACATCAATGTCGCCCAAGAACACAGATTGGAGACTGTGGGGGAAAGTTACAGGTACTGGAATAGGCTGGTTTCTATGGAGATGATGCCTAGCAGCAAGGAGGAAGACAGCGCATTCCCTCAGGAACCCAACCTCTGTATGTTAACAACTCTGGATACATTGGGAAATATGGAGCAAAGTTAGAGGAAATGGAGAAGACAGTGTGGTGAGTTCTTAAGAGGAAAATAAAAACTAGGCAATGTCAGGTAAATACGCTAGTGCTTCTATAAATGCAGGCTAAAATAGCATGCATCTTTTTTTGCTTCAGCATCACACTACTGGCTCATGTTAATCAACAATAATCCCAAGGTCCTTTTCACATGCAGAACTACTGAGCCATGTATTCCCCATCCTATACTTGTGTATTTGGTTTTTGTGGACTAAACATAGAATTTTACATATGTCCCTACTGAATTTCATTTTATTAATTTCTGCCCAATTTTCTAGTTTATCTAGGCCCTTTTGAATTCTGTTCTTATCTTTCTATCTGTAAGCCACTCCAAGTTTTGAGTTTTGTGCAAACTTGATAAGGATACCCTCCACTCTGTCCTATTATCTCATAATAAGTTCTCATTTACCTTAACTAAAATATGACACCTGTTGATAGAGAAGGTGTCACTGCTTCTATTTTCCACAAGTGTAAATGAAAAGAAATGTAAATAACATTCAGACATCATCATATATTACAGCCTTACTCTTTTCCTAAGAGAATCATTATTCCCTTTTGCAGTAAACATGCTTTACTGCAATCTTTTATTAGAACATGCTATGATTTTATTCAATTTTCTTCAGGCCTTTTTGTGTGCCTCATTTATCTCCCCTTATCCATGGCAGTCATCTATAGTAATTCTGTTGACTACAGGGAGATATTCTCCCATACCACCAGAATGAAGGCACCTTCAAAGCCTGCTAACAATCAGATCATGATTTCCAGTAGCAGCAGATCTTTCTTTCTTAAGTTAATGGGGAGCCTCTAGACTAACTTCTTTCTCTCTTTTATTCTAAAAGGACTATACTCCCCCCTTTTCCTTTAAAATACAATTATAATATTACTATGCATTTACACCTAAAAGAATGATTGCTTTACAAATGCATAGTGAGAATAGGTTTTTAAAACTCAACAGAATCTCACCAACAGAGAGGAGCTTAAACAGCCACTTGTCATTCAGCTATTCAGAAAAACCTTTTAAAAGATTCTCTTTTTCCCTTATTCCTTCCTTCCCTCTCTCTCTTTGTGCATATGAGTGAATGTCTGCCTCTGTGGTGACAGACGGTGCTTCTGAGCATAAGAATTAAATTGCATAATGTATTAAGTAGATAATGTGCAGTTTAGGATCTCTTTCTTTATTGCACTCAAAGAGTAACACTTGGTGGCTGCCATGTCAGTGGGATAGTGAATCCATTCCAAGTTTTATTCCAAACTCTGTAGGATCTACCAGGTGATAAACTTATTTGGAGAATAGGGTTCAGTACTTTGGATTGCTCCTTTAAAGTCTAATCAATTCCTTCCCAGAAAAATATTATCCCCATGCAGAGGGCAGAATGGAATGGACAGAAGGGAGATGAAATATGAACTGACAGCTGAAGAATGATGACATTGTTTGAATGCCCCATGAAACGCAATAAAATGAATGGCCCATGGCGAATAAATGTTAACAACGAACATTAAAGCGTCTGTCTAGAAACAGCCTTGGTGCAACTGTTAATGAATGCATATTAAAACAAATAAAGAAAGCCCTCATTTTTTACATTTTTACATATTATGATAGCGCTTCTTCCCTAAGTGTGAGAAATTCCATGGGCACAGCACTTATCCAGGTCTGTTTTCCTTTGGAAGAAGGTAAACGGAGGCTTACAGTATATTCTAAAGTTTGAGTTTATTACCTTCATATCAGCTGAACATACACAGAGACACAGTTTCATAAGGCAAAGGTAAAATCTCTGGTGGCTCAGTGGTTAAATGCCGGTGCTGCAGCCACAAGGTTGTGAGTTCCATCCTGCTGGGCTCCAGGTTGACTCAGCCTTCCATCTTTCCACAGGTTGGTATAATAAGTACCCAGCTTGTTGGGGACAATTGGCTAACACATTGTAAACCACTTAGAGAGCACTTAGCTGATAAGCAGTATAGAAATAAGTATGCTATTGCTGTCTCACTTTAAACTCTGCAAATAAGAAGCCATCACCCCATAATGTTTCTTCAGTTTTCAGAACCCATCATTTAGCTCAGACCTCTCTTCATGACTTGTTCACTCTAACTGCACCCTATCATTTTTCTTCTCTTCCTGAGACCTCAATAGCATTATTCTTCATTGAGGCCCAGGTTACCTTTTTGGATTACAGTTCCCAGTATCTGGCCATGTTATTTGAGGAATTCTGGCAGTTGAGGGTCAAAAAGAAAATTCTCCAAGCTCTAAACTGGGATGCTCTGACTGACTGGAATACAGTCATTTCATTAATATCAAAGATCTACTACTGAAGAGAGAAAGTGCTGCCAGTATACATAAGAGAAACCTTATCTGGCTTTTTTTCCTTCTGCCTTTGAGTTGCTACTTGCCCATTCTGGTTATCTTTTGGTCTTGTTTAAGATGTCTGATCAGAAGCATCCCCAGACTCTGAAATTTCCAGGGCAAAACCCAAGACCTAGTGATAACTCCTCATGACATTACAAGGGGCGTTCCCTGGTGATGTTACAGGGAGTAAGTTGTGATGTGCCAATTAGGCAACCAAATAAAATTTCACAAGTATAACGAAAGTTTTCCAGATTCTGCTTTTTAATTTGTTGCCCCCATGCCCCATTTTGGCCCCATTTTCTTCCCTTTCTTCTTTGTTTCTTTCTTTTTATTTCTCATGTTCTTTTTCTTTTTTACAGTCAGATTGTGGAATTCCAAATTAATAAATATCACAATCATAAAAATGCTAACAATAATAACCAAATAATTTAAAGAGGGTGAGGTGACGGTCAAGATCACAGTTACTACTGTAGATGCAAAATGACCAACAAAGCCAAGAGAATTGGGGAGCAGAAAAAAAGAAGATGAGAGGGGAGAGGACTAGGGAGGGAAGGAAAAGAGGAGTGCATATAGATATTAAGGAAGAGGAGAGAAAGAGATGAAAAAGAGAAGATAGCTAACCTTAGCTGTTGACAGAGGAAGAGAGGAGGAAAAAAGAGAAGGAGCATAAAAGAGATGTTTGATGAGGAGATGGGAGGAGGGAAGACAACAAAAATAGAAAGAGAGAGACTAGAGAACAAGGGAATAAGATAGTGTAGGCAGGAACAGTAAGGAGGAGAAGGAGAAAGAGAACAGTGGAGGGAGGCAGGAAAGGGAAAGGAGAGATGTTTAGCCATGAGTTTCTTGGCACAGGGGACAGAAGGACAAAAAGGATGAAAGAGAAAGAAGTGAATCCAAGGAATTAATTGCCTAAGCAGAGCTGAAGAAAAAAAATACATTCATGCCACACGTTTTGTTAACAACAATGCAACCAGGACTAGTGCTATCATTAGGTCAACTAGGCAACCATCTAGAACACAGACTTCAGAGGGGTCCAGTACTGATCTTTGAGGGGCACAGTTTCATACAGATTAGTTTTTTTAAACCCTTGTAAAAGTGCAGCTGACACACACAGAGACATATAAAGATAAATGCCACAACAGTGCTATAAAATGTAATTAATTATAAAGTCTTGTGAAAAAATTTTTTTTCTGTTTTTATAAATCAGAAGATGTGTATATTCTGAAATATTCAGCTTTAACAGAGCTACTATTAGGTGAATTTGTAATTGGCTGACCGACCGAACCCAAAGGGTGCTCACCAATGGCTGCTTTTCACCCTGGAGAGAAGTGACTAGTGGGGTGCCACATGGTTCTATCCTGGGCTCAGTGCTATACAACATCTTCATCAATGACTTGGATGAAAGAGTAGAGGGCATGCTGATCAAACTTGCAGATGACACCAAATTGGGAGGGGTTCCTAATATGCCAGAGGACAGGATCAAAATTCAAAACGATCTTGACAGATTGGAGAGCTGGGCCAAAGCTAAAAAAATGAATTTCAACAGAGAGAAATGTAAGGTCCTACACTTCTGTAGAAAAAATGGAATGCACAAATATAGGATGGGGGACATGTGGCTAGATAATAGTACATGTGAAAAGGATCTAGGAATCTTGGTAGATCACAAGCTGAACATGAGTCAGCAGTGTGATGTGCAGCCAAGAAAGCCAACACGATTCTTGGTTGCATCAATAGGAGTATGGTGTCTAGATCAAGGAAGGTAATGGTACCACTCTATTCTGCATTGGTTAGACCTCAGTTGGAATACTGTGTCCAGTTCTGGACACCTCAATTCAAGAAGGATAATGACAAGCTGGACTGTGTCCAGAAGAGGGCAACCAAAATGTTGAAGGGTCTGGAAGCCATGCCCTATGAGGAACGGTTTAGGGAGTTGGGTATATTTAGTCTGCAGAAGAGAAGGTTAAGAGGGGACATGATAGCCATATTTAAATATTTGAAGGGATGTCATGTCGAGGAGGGAGCGGGCTTGTTTTCCACTGCTCCAGAGACTAGGACAAGGAGCAATGGATTCAAGCTGCAGGAAAGGAGATTCCACCTGAACCTCAGGAAGAACTTCCTGATGGTCAGAGCTGTCTGGCAGTGGAATATGCTGCCTCGGAGTGTGGTGGAGTCTTCTTTGAAGGTTTTTAAGCAGAGGCTGGATGGCCATCTGTTGGAAATAAATGCTTTCATGTGTGTTTCTGCATAGCAGAGGGTTGGACTGGATGGGCCCTGTGGTCTCTTCCAACTCTATGATTCTATGAATTTATTTTTGTAAATTATTCGGGGGAAAAAAGTGTATCAACCCTACCAGAAACAGAATGAAAAGGCTGGAAGAACATTGGAGCAAGTCTGTCTTTACATAAGAAAAATATTATCCATTTAGAAAACTATCAGATGTGAAAATAATTTGAATCGTGCTTAGATAATATAATTGACCAGCAGAAACTTAGAAAAGAAAATTAGACAAGAATATTGGTGGCAATCTTGGAACACTTGATTGCTTTGGTCAGGCTTCTCGGCATGCCAAACTTGGCATTTTGTGGTACAACTGAAAAGTTGTACCATGCTGGTGGTGGATTTTTTTTTTTAAGTTTGTAGAGTATCTAGCTCATTTTGGTCTTATTGTGAATGAATATATGTGCAGAATTAAAGATTAGGAAACAATGGTTCACTATCAAGGAAAAGATAGTTAAATGAGTTTACACAACTTCTAGGAGGTGCTCTAAACACAAAATTTTAGCACATACAAACTCAGCCAAATGCTATTTAGTTATGCTAGTAATATTAAACAAATGGCAATGACTGCACATTACAATGATGTAATCAAACCATGTCTCAGTGTGAGGTTATCATACGAGAAAATATCTTGGGATTTGTTCCACTAAAAGAGACTGCAGGTGCCTTTAAGACAGAAACTCTTCTTGGACAATGTAAAGTCGAAGGCTTTCACGGCTGGAATCCATAGGTTGTTGTGGGTTTTCCAGGCTTTGAGGCCGTGTTTTATTAGTATTTTCTCCTGACATCTGAAGATCCTCTGAAGATGCCAGCCAAAGATGCAGGCAAAATGTCAGGAGAAAATACTAATAGAACACGGCCTCAAAGCCCGGGAAACCCACAACAACCTATCTTCTTGGACAGTTTGAGCAAGTGGGATTACCAGCTGAGAATCTGTATGATCAAGATTATGATAACAGGAGTAAAATGAAAGAGTAAGAAAACGGCACACAAAAGAGAATCCTGGACATAAACCCATGTGCCCTTTTTTTGTGCCCTACAATGCACACTTTTCAAACTTTCACTAATGATGCCACTACATCTTATCTGAAACAACTAATTTCTTCAGTTTGGTTCAACAGATCTGTAATTATTTCTCTTCATCAGCTCAGTGTTACCAGTTCTAACTAGCTAGCATCAGATTTAGATATAACTGTTAAGCCATGGAATGGCACGAAATGGGAGAGTTGTATTGATGCTTTGAAATCACTCAGATATCATCTTGGTAATAATTGTTTGTTGTATGGCTTCAATTCATTTCTGACTTATGGCAACCCCAAAGCAAACCTGTGACAGGGTTTTCTTGGCAATATTTGTTTGGGAGGGTTGCCTTTGTCTTTCTCTGAGGTTGAGAGAATATGACTTGCCTAAGATCATTCAGTGCATTTCCATGGCTGAACCCTGGTCTCCAGAATCATAGTCCAATGCTCAAACCACCACACTATGGTGGCTCTCTCTTGGTAGTATATATGATGCTTTAATATAGATCTTTGATGACACAGTCCTAAAAAGTTAATTTGAAAATACTTCCCAAATTAAAGTGAAGGCCCTTGATACAATGTGAGAGCTCAGCTTCATGGTATCTCTTGTTACATGCTACAACACCCCTTTTGAAGTCAATCTTACAAGCAAACTGCTATGAAACGTGGAATCTGGTTTAAATTCAGCTACAAGCCAATTGCAAGTGACCAAGAATTACCTTTTGGGATGCAGGTGTGAGGAAGGTTTCCAATAGATGCTACTGAGATTACAAAAGATCTAGAAATGCTACCAAATTTTGAGACAGAACCAAGTTAGAAAAAGGAGAATGAAATGGCAGTTAGAGCATGAGGCCCAAGAAAAGGTACTGCAAGATCCAAAGGAGAAATTCAGATATGCTCCTATTATTCTGGTTTAAATATTGCCATGCAATCTGTTGAAATGAGATTACAACAGCTACAATGTAATTCCCTACTTGTCTTCCTTTATGGTATATTCAGCATCAACAAAAAATCTAGTGAAGATATACTTAAGGCCTGCAAGAATCTTGAAAAACCACTGATGCACAAAGGAAACAAAGATATTGATGATGAAGATCTGTGCTGTGAAATTGCAATAGCTGGAAGACTTCCAGAGTCTGTGCTGCTACAAGAAGCACATCTCTCCATACCACAACAAAAACTCCTGGATAATGTTCTTAATGGTTCTGTTGCTCTAAGGATCATTCTCACACTTCCAGTGTCAGTGGCAAGCAGTGAATATTTACATATTTACCATTTCTCAAAGTTCAAACATTTAAAATTTACATACACTCCACCAAGTTGCAAAAGAGACTAGTTGACTTTGCAACTGTATCAACTGAACATGCCCAAGCATCAGTACTTCACCTGGTGATAAAATTTGCAAAGGAAAAGGTGCATAACGTGAGATTTTGATGTTCCTAAAACTGAAATTTTCAAAAGACTTAAATGTTAAAAGCATAATTAACAAGTTATCAAATTATTTATATGCTAAAATATTTTCTTCTGTATTTGAGAAATACAATCAAAAATTGTTATTATTACTAATTCTTGCAATTTAAAATAAGTTTGTAGTTTCAAGTTTTCTTCTTTTCATTTTTTTTTACACGACATTGGTTTTTGAAAACTGAAGTCAGCAATTTTGCGGAGGGGCAGGAGCAGGAGCAGGAGCAGGAGAACCTTGCCTAGGGCACACCAGCACCGAATGCAACCCAACTATGCCTCAGGCTTCGAAAGAAACTATACAAACCTGTATGTTTAAAACAAAATTAAAAGTACAACAATAAAGGATAATAGTTGTACCCAGCCCAGCAGAAATGCATGTTGAGAAGCTGTGTAAACATATCCATAGAACTACTCTGCAAATATCCTGAATACACCAATTGATATGTTTCTATATGCTACCTTATAAATGCTGCATTTGATGTTGTTAAATAGGTAGAATAAATGTAGGTTTAAGAAGAAAGCAAGTATTCCATACATCTAAATATTCTCCAAGATTTCTGTCCATCCCACAACACGCAAAAAGAAACTCAAGGCAAAGTGAGGACAAGGATTCCATCGTTTTAACATTTCTAGAAATGTTGTATCTTGAGTGAAGTTCACTCAGCGAAAAAATAAACTTGGTGCACAGTAGCAGCCAAAAGAAAAAAAATCATTGTTTGGAATTACAGGAAGAATGGAAAATAACACAGCATTATATGTTATAGCGCCAAGAGCATGAAATTACATGTTACTATGAGAACAGGATGACGTGAGAGTTGACTTTGGGCAGGGCTAAGAGCAAATGACAATCCCAGGGTTCTACACATCCCTTCTGCCAGTTGGTGAGCCCCACCATACTCCTCTGGGTTCTGGTTGGTCTCACAAACTCCATAATGTACAGGATCTCTGTAGACTTGTCCAGGCATTAAAGCCCTGTTGTACTTAGAGCTGCATGTGGGGAGAGGCATGCTAACTGACCCTGCTCCCTCTTCTGCCTCCCTGTTACCTAACTCCTATACCATATTTCATACACTGGGGAGCAATGGCAAAAACTACAACTCCAAACAGCATGTTATTCATTT